>JAMKCH010023030.1:0-20915 GCA_023653785.1 Ophioderma brevispina
TCCGCTTTTGTCCTTATTGGTTGCTTCGGTCCTATTATTGGTAGGGTCTGGTAGGATACTATGCTTGTTACAATTGCAAAGGTGTGCATCAATGATGCAGTAAACCATCAATTGGGATGGTTAGGAATGCGTAGTGTTGGGGGCATTGGTATGTCAGGGCATTACAGGTCAATGACATATAGCCCCGGGTCTGGCCAGTGGTTATCTTGCGCAAGTTTGGTGGCTATACAAACTTAACTTGGAAAAAATGTTTAGAATTTTGGGGGTCAACGGTCAAGTGGGTCATTGGAGGTCCAAACGGCATATGGGCCATAAGAGCCATAAGAGGTCATTCTGTAATTACCATAAGAGTTCTGGACCGGTGGTTTCTTTAGTAGTATTTTACTAGGCGATCCTCGGAATTGGCATCACCTGTGTTTTGCGCTCACCTGGCTTGAATGAACCTCGGGTTTTGCGGTTCCTTTGACCTTGAATGACCCCTGATGACATTGGCCATGACCTTAAAATGGTCATCATAATCAACGACCCCGCCATCAAACCAAGTTCGCCTGAAACACAAGTTGGACCCCATTGGAGCTCCTTTGACTTTGATGACCCTGAGGACTTGACCACTAACCACTACAGGACTGGTTTCGTAAGGTCAAGGGGCACCCACCCACCAAGTTGCAGGAAGGTGCATCCGGTCTCAGAGAACAAGCAATCAGACGACCAGACCACAGTGAAAGACAGGACCCACTGGTATAACCAGAGAACAATGAGGCAGAAAGAAGCCTATCACGTGATGGTATTCAAAGAGGCAATATTTTTGTTACACCCTTATTTTACTTACAATGGAAAATACTATGATAACCAAATGAATGGTACAAATAAATGTTGAGTAATTAAGAACAAGGTGGTTCTGGAACCACAGTCTTGCCTCTCTTTGTGATCGCAAAATTGTAACACTTGTATGATGGCATAAAAGGTCATATAGGGGTCAATGGGTGTTCATTCTATGAACACACCCCATGAGTCAGTGGCTCTTCTGACAAGCTAGGCTGCAATGCTCAAAATTGTTTAGGCAGAAGACGAAACAAATTATATAACTTTACCCTAACTGACAAAATTCCCCTTTATCAGCACACATGAGGCTTGACCCATCTGTTAAACCACCCCATATGGGTCAGTGTCAGCAGGTTGAGTGATTTTCAAACTGGAATTCCAGTGTCAATGCATGGGACCTTTGAATCCAGTCTTTAAACCCCCATATGGGTTTTTGGGCAGTGGATCTTCTGACCAAGATTGGGGATTATAGCAATTTATCTGCGAATGAAAAAACAAATTCAAAGATTTTGAAGATTGCCCCTTAATTTGGCCCATCTGGAACACCCGATATGAACCAAGCTTGGACCAAGGGTCTTCTGGACCTAATTTGGTTGATTGGCTTCAGAGTTTGGGCTGGAGAGAAACAAATACAACACTTTAACCGAAATGACCAGACAGACATTAAAGACAAACTGTATCTGTCTTTAAACACTATAAATAATATAACTGTCTGAAACACTATTAAACTAAGCATTCCATCTTGCTATACATATAGGTTTTTCTGTAACAAACAGATAAAGTGTTGAGCACAAAAGGATCACTTTTCAGCAAGTCCTTAATGAGGTAATAGAGAGAAAAAAAAATACATATAATAACATAAAGTTAATGTCCAAAGGCCTGGGGGGGGCCGTAATATGAGATAGTATTACTGCATTCTTTACTTGGACATTAACTTTATTATATGTAATGTCGGCGCAGCTTTTTATCCGCACGCACGAATGCACGCACACACACACACACATACATATGCCCGCACACACAACAAATGCATACATACAACACACAAATATTATAGACACATACATGTACATACAAAGAGGTTTCTTGGTCTTGCTTTGAGCAAAAAGATTTGTTCAATGTTAATTTCGATTTTTGACATATGTTTACAACACACACACCCCAAAAAGGCACAACACCTACCACATGCAACAGCCAGAGAGACAGCACCAGACTAGGATACAAAATGGGACACACACACACAACACCAACACACCACACACCCCCAGAAAGGTTTGTGGATCCAAGAAATCCATACTTATTTTAAATTGAGAAAAGAAATATTTGGATTTTTATAGGGGTAGAAGATATACTATCTGACTGGACAGAATAAATGACAGACAATTCTATTGATTGGGTGCATGCACTGTGGGCGGCCTATTAGGAAATACAAAAGTTTACCATTTTGAAGAACTCTAAACCATGTTTTATGTACAGAATGTACATTATATTATAATATTCCATGTAAAACTACTGGTACAAGCATATTGCTAATTGCACATCTGTCCAGAGGTACTGAGCTTGTATACCAACAGAATGGGATGTGTCCTTGCGAAAGTCCAGGACCCTAGCGAGCTAGCAAACATGTCATTGTTAGCCATGACCAACCCAGGTAAAACATTAGGCTGCAAATGCATTCTATCAAGGATAGAATTATACAACATAGCAGCTAGGACAAGTGATGGCAAGCAAAAAAATGGGCCTACTAAGGTTCACCTTGGAACTCAGGGCAAAAATACAAAAATACCCTAAAAACCAATTTTGAAACTCCAAACTTTCAAAAATTGTTTCATAGAAAGCACCAGCAATTTCAATAACTTGCATAATACTGTGTTTGCACGAGCATTGAACAAGATACAAAGACTAGTTTATATTTTAGTGGCTGCCCTTGACAGAACAACTTCTACTGATGGCATAAGCCTATCTATTGATAGGATGAAGTATATAGATGTGCAAAGGTTTGAAACATGGGACAAAGGTCATTTAGGTCATTAGAGTCAAACTCTACTACCTATATGAGTCCTACAAGTTCATTTGAGCATGTTGGTGGTCACTGTAACTTATTTGCAGAAAGGTATCACTAGTGTGGAGCCCGTGCTGCGCGTGGGTCTTCGCGCGGAGTAACCCGTTAGATGAGTATGCTGAAGTTTTCAGAACAGACCAAGGTACTGTATTCGACCTAAATAGCACCCTGGTGCTTAATATCCATAGTCAAAGCAGGGTATGAAACACAGCCAAGTTACCAATCAGGCCCCTAATGACTTCTGACCCCAAAATGACCCCTTGAAAATGTGAACCACAAAAGTGGTATGGCAAAACTCTACCACCATATCAAACTCATAGCAATTAGTCAAAGCACGGCCAAGTACCCGATAACGACCCCTGGATGACCTTTTCCCCAAAATGACCCCTCGAAAACATGACCACAAAAATCGTATGGCAAAACTTCTACAACAATACCAAAACTCATATCCATACGTCAAAGCAGAGCCATGTTACCCGATAACGACCCCTGGGTGACCTTGACCCCAAAATGATCCCCTCGCACATGACCACAAAACGCGTATGGCGAAACTCTACACCATACCAAAACTCATCTATCCATACGTCAAAGCCACTGGATGTAAGTTACCCGGAAAACGACCCCTGGATGAACCTTGAGAGCTGCAACATTGAGATTTGGGAATCTGGGGAGATTGATCTTGGAATCGGAGATTTGATTAGACATCAGGGAGATTTTTAAAAAAAATAGCGAGCATTTCAGTGTATACCTCCTCAAGAGGGATTCAAGCCAAGGGATATTGTCTTAAGATCAATTGAAAGCTTCAACATTAAAGGAAACTTCGTAGTAGGAACTTAGGCCATTTTGGATTTTTTTTAAAAGAAGACATGAAAAAAGGTTGAAGTAAAAGTCAACTTTAAAGGTTTCGTACTTGAAAACGAAGCCACTACATAGCTATGAACTGCCATCAGGAGATAAGAGCTCTTTTAAAAACGGCTTGTTGCTCCCGAAAAAAAATTGACCAGGCTCCGCCGTATGACGCTCCCATTTAAGGAACTGTTCAGTGTAGGAACTAAGTGACATGATTGGAGAGATTTAAAAAAAAAATTATTGAAATGAAAAGTCGAAAGTAAAAGTCACCTTTTAAAGGCTCCAACTTGACACGAGCCATCTACAACATATGAACTGCACCGTGAGATAGAGCTCTTAAAACTAAAGCTTTCCCGAAAAAAAATTGACAGGCTCCGCCGTCTGACGACCCCGTTTTAGTTTAGGGAATGTCAGTGGAAACAAAGTCCACAACAAGGCACTAAAATAATTAAAACCTAAACACTTTTGCCCACTAATGGCAATCAGCAAATCACAACAGGTTCATGATCTTGTAGGCCTATCCCTTTGCACCAGGAGTTAATTTGTAACACTTTAAGACACAGTTAGCTATAGCAGTAACTGGTTACATTAAAAATATTCTGTGCTGGTCCATCGAAAGTCGGGGAAGGAAAGAGAAAAACTATGTCAGACAGAAACCAAAAGACTATATATCTTTGCCTAAGAATGTGTTAATTATTTCTTACTTGTTATATGTTTATTTTATCATTTCCATGGAACCCTGAATGACCTTTGCCCAAAAGACTCCTCGATGAACAATGTGACCATAAAAACCGTACGGAGAAAAACTCTACCAACATACCAAAACTCATATCAATACGTAAAAAGTAACGCCAAGTTACCCGCCAACGACCCCTGGATGACCTTTGACACCCAAAATGACCCTCCAAATCGTGACCAAAAACCTTGTACGTCGGAGCTCGACCACCACACCCAAAAATTATATCCGTATGTAAAAGGACGGAACACATAGCCGGACAAACCCACAAGCCAACAAAGTTGATTTTTTAGTAATATAGATTTTGACCAAATGGTGGTCAAAGGTCACATAGGGCCATTAAGGTTCAAAAGGGCACATGGGTCATACATAGGTCATTCGCGCATAACAGTAAGAGTCCTGGACCAGAGGTTCCGTTAGTTTGTCATAGCATTTTAGTTTCAGAAGTGTTTATTATGTAGATTGACAAGAATGGGGTCAAAGGCCATTATAGGGTCATTAGAGGCCACTCTTATATACTCAATATGAGACTTGGGTCAGTGGTTCTTTTGACTACGTGTAAGGTAATCGGCAAAGTACACTAAACAGTTAACACTCACACTCCAGGTTACCACGGCTTGCCTTACAATGATCTGTACTGCAGCAAGCTTGATAACAAATCGTATATGCATCTTTTACAGCAATACAGGGACGCTTGGTTGCACAGTAATAAGGATATTCGAGGGGTCATGAAATAATGGTACCAGAGCAAATTGTCGGGTTTTTACGGGGTTTTAAAAAAAATTCTCTATTAATTTTCGTATGTTACAGGCCCACGTTGAGGAAATATCCTCTATCAAAAATAGAGGATTAGTATTGACAAATTTCGGCTGACTCTTGTTGAACAATTTTTAGGATATTCATATGTCAAAATGTTAATTAATTTCTGGGCAGATGTGCTCCAAAGATTTCCACTCGTATTGATATGCTTACCGGCACTTATTTCACTTCCGTTTTTCAACGAAGCGGGATATTAACAGGTAAAAGTCGAAGTTAGGCCAAACATGTAGTGGAGCACCGTGACACAAATATCTAAAACCCGTCAAAAAGTAAGGCAAGCGTGTTTGTCGTCCCAACTCGCAATAGAATATAGTTCCCAGTGTAAGGGTTATAAAAGTATTCCGAAGTATGCCCCACGCTGTGCAAGGGAATACCCAGCTTTTGTTATCATTTATAGGATAGAATATGATAATTAGAAACCCTAATATATTAAAGTGCGTTCAACTTTCAAGGACCGTTTATAAATTCAAGAAACTGGTTTCAACAGATTTCAGGTGCCTTAAAACGGTCACCGTAGTGTTACATCGTTTAGAGGAACAGCCACGCTGGGCATGGTGGTATGTATACATACATTGTCGCAAGCAATGTGTCCATTGTATCGAAACAGCCAACAAAACTTAATAATGATAACCAGATAAGGTTCTCAGCGTAGTACACCAAAACTGGTTTCTCAAAACCTCCAAAAATAGAACCAATATACATAAACTAAAAATTCTAAACTGTGCCGTCAAAAAACCACAACCAACAAAACCCAAACTTTCACCCTCCTATACCATAAACCCTATGCATAGTCCCGTATAAATGCCATAATGGGAAAAAAAGGCTTGCATTATGCAAAGGACGATACCACGATACCAAAATTTTGCTAGGTACGGACTTAATATTTTGAAGTTTTGCTTCACTAAAGTGGGCAAATTATAATTTGCTGAAATTCTTTGAGACTTGGTTGCAAAATACCCCGAGCTATTAACAAACTCTAAGTCTGATCTCAAGTAAAAACAACTTCTTTTGTGTCATCTCTAATATATTAGTATCGGGCAACCTTCATCCAGGGAAATTGTTTACACTAAATCTACACAAGTCAAATGACTCGACACTTGTGTGTGACATCAGTCCTGGTAAGCCCTTGTTAGATATGGTAACACGATCACCATTTCATTTTCGCCCGAAAGAACCCCACTAGAAATGAGTAATAGGTGCACACATAACCCAATAGCATTCAGTAAGCAAAGACGACAAGAACAGCATCAAATGATTCAAAAATTGACAAAAAGATACAAAGTGTACCCAAACTGACTCCGTCAGTCCGTCACTAAAATTCCAAAAAATAAAAACATACGGCGGAAAGGCCCATTAGCTCTAGAATAATTTGCCGAATTTTCGGAAAAAAGGACCATAAACGCCCGACCCCCCGACTACGTTCGCAATAAGAGCCGACATATTAAAAAACACGCCGCTCTCGATGGCAATAATCCATCAATTCAATGAATTGATGCGATTTAAAAATCTGAAGTTTTTTGATTGATTTTTCGATTTTCTGATTAGGCAAATCAATGAGGCCTTTAATATAATGCAATTATTTGTTTAGAAAATTATTTTAAACCTGGTAATGTGGACTAAAAACAAAAACAGACTAAACGTGAGACTTTTATACACTCCATTCACGCCTTTCCTTCCTTCCTGCTTACACCTCTTATGGAGTTATCCCCCCCCCATCCCCAAACTAAACTCCTCTTTTGCTGGACAAACAGATCCCCCAAAAGAAATCCACTTTTCTCACATTATGAAAGGCTACCAATACTTAGAATGATGAATTCAACCATATACTCTGTTATAAGCCCGAGGCTCCGACAGCGTTTCAAGCTTGACTTGCGTTGGGTGGACATATGGTGAAAACTTAAATGGGAAAGATCTCCTACTTAAAATACCATTTCTACGGGGGAAATGTTGTGTAAAAAATGAATCTGAAATAAAAAATGCATAATTATTAACTTGAAATTTTTCCCATAGCAATTGGACAGGCATATTTCTGCCCGAATCTCAAATTTGAGCAAAAATCGTCCGCAAAAAAAATAAGTCCTGCACATTGGGACTCTCGGTGGCTAAACAAATATAAACTTGCTCTAGAGGGAGGTATTGGCTATAGCAAGTTTATATTTTGTTTAGCCTTAAACCTCACAGTTTTGAAGGGACTTATTTTTTTGCGAAGGCCTTGATTTTTTTCACACCCTCCGAAAGGTTAGGGGTCGGGCGGTAAACAATTAAGTTACTCTTTTTCAGTACCATTAACTTAGTCAGTTTTATATCACTATTAGCTATTTGAAAATATGAACAAAAAGGACACAAGAAGCACCAAAGGTCATACCATTGAGGAGTTAGGTCTGTTTCAATAATAAAATTGGGCAAAAAATTGCCTTTTTCAAAAAATCAAGTTCACCCTGACCGCCGACTTTCTAACCCTGTTACAAAATAAAAAAATAGAATTGATCCAGTTAATGAGTGGAATATATTACAAATGTACCCTGTCACAGATAAGCATAAAGAATTTAACACTCTAGTGTTTTTCATGTTCATACACTCACGGAATTTGCAAGTCAAAATTTGTCCCTGAAAACGGCATTTTGCCTTAAAAATTGGCCAAAAAGTGCATTAGTTTTCTCAAAATACGGCTTGAAAAAATGGGGTTTTAAGTGCCAAATCTGAAAATATATGACATTTACCATTAGAACATTTAAGTAATCACGAATTTGACTGTTTCACCCTAATATTTTTTTCCCACATGGGTCCGCTAAACGTAAGTCAAAGCTTGAATGCTGGGCTTATAACAATATGACAAGATATACGGTTGATATCATAATTCTGTTCGTAGGACGAAAGGGGATTTCTTTGGGGGGGAGGGGATAATTGTCCAGCAAAAGAGGGGGTTTATTTTGGGGGGTAAGAAGGTTAAGAAAATGAAGGAAGGAAAGGAATGTGAACAGTAACGATATTAAAAATATAAAGTGTTACGGTTTTTTTTCACCATCAACATCACCATTATGACCAGGCATGGTTTACGTTTTGCTTTGCCTTTAGTCCAACATTCCAGGTTGGGGAATGGATTCTGAGAAAAAAAACGCTAAATAATAAGAAGATAGAAGGAATATAATAGTTTGGTTGATAATATTGCTCAATGTGGGTTGCTTGATGAGGATTTTTCCCAAGATTTTGATTCATTCGACATTTTCTTACTCTAATAATCTCATGTTGGCTCCCAAGGTTCCTAGGTATGCATTAGTTTGTGAGCATAAAACATTTTTGTCTTTCATTCATCTTTTATCATTTGGACATTATCGATATCAGCTAACGTAAAGGTTATGCCGCTAGGGACTTGGTATCAACAATAAGCAAATGCCAAAATTTAAAGTCATCGGACATCGTCAAGATTTTTCAAACTTACATCAAAACAGGACTCTGTAGCATCTTACTACCACAAACAAGAATATACACATTGTTTTTAATCCAACGGCAAAAAAAAAATACTAAATTGGATGATTTTAAAACGTAGAATTTAATCTTTCTCCCTAAGAACTGTCATTGAGTGAGTGGTGCCAGTTCGGGTTGGGGGGTCAAAGTCGGGCACGCGTTTCGTTTGTGGTCACAAAACGTGGTGAGATTCTTGTTCTGTCGTATTGTAAGATCCTGGTGAGGTAAGTTTGAAAATCTTGTGATGTCAGGATGACTTTAAATTGGCATTTGCTTATTGTTGATACCAAGTCCAGGTACAGCGGCACGAACCTTTACGTTAGCTAGATATACGATAATGTCCCAATGTTAAAAGATGAAGAAAGACAAAAAGGTTTTATGCTCAGCAGAGAAAAAAACTAAGGTATGCCTATTTAATTATGTCCAAGAAAAGTGTGCCTCCAAAAATATGTGTGAATTTTGGGAAGTTTTTCGGGAATGAACCCGTTGTGTTCTCGACAACCTTGATTGGGAGGAAGTTCATACTAGAAACTACAAAATGTTACCAATTGAGGACACAGCTCCGGTCATTTTATTTCAAAAGTTTCCACCAAAAGCGATTGACCTCAATAAACATACTCTTTAAAATAGGAAAGCTTCCCGTTGTGTGCATTGCACAAATGCCCATGAACGTGAAACCATTGAGATATTTTTTTTGTTGATGTGGACAAAGTAAAACCCAATTTGGGATGACCTATTTCTGTGATTATGGAAGAAATTTGATCCAGAATGTCAATTAAATACCTTTGATCGTATATGTTTGGATTGAGAAAGACCCTTTCCTTACGGTATGTTTTTAACCTGGAACCCACTTGTGGTGCATGTGCATTTTTCATAAGATGGTCCCTTTTTACCTTTACACTTATGAAGCTCAAAAAGTTGACCCTGAACTATATGATAAAGTATATATTTTCTGGGGACGCCTATGGAACAAGGATTCTTAAAAGTAATATCAAGTCAAATATTCAGGGGTGACCTTAAAAATATACAGGGTGAAACAAACAAAACCCCATGTAAAATGTTGGTTAATATTTCCCCTTACAGTACAATCAGGAGGCAAGTATATGATTAATGTATGTATGCTAATGTAGTTAGTCAATACCCAAACAAGCATATCAAAATTAAATTTTCTTTATGATGTCTATCATATATACAGGTGGTCAAAAAAACGCAAGTGTTTTTATGTTTTCAAAAACTTCCTTAATTGCAATTGAAATCAATTATTAAAGCTGAAAGGGTTAAATTGTGACTGGATTAAACACATGTGATATTATTTGTCACTTCCAGTTTAGATAATTATCACATACCGTATTTATACGTATTGTAAATACACCGGGTTGTGAAAGACTGTCAAATGATGTTAACTACTAAAGTACAAAAACTGCTCCTGCAATGCATGTTGATTTTCCACCTATGATTGCCAAGGGGTTATTTTGTTGTTGTGTTTTGTGTTTCACAACATGACTGCAACACAGTGATACAGGGTGGTTAATATACATTGTAAACACTAGCTGATCAGAAGTTAATTAAATTATATACAGCCCGAACACAAACTATTTGAATGCTTGTACAACATCAATGTAGCCTAATCTGTGCATGATAGTCGAGGCAGACCTGAAAACACATTTAGTGAACTATTGGTAAATAAACAAATATAATACTTTGTGTATCCTAATAGACACAGTACAGGGTGATCAAAATGCGGTATTTAATGTAGAATGAGCATCCCTTACAATCACACGTTAATACCCCTGTTAGAGCAAATAATTTGGGATTCCCCCAGTCTCCCGAGAGTATTTAAGCAGGTTATATGGTCATCTAATCCTAACGTAAGTTGTTGCCCACATTCAAAGAATGAGAAATGCCTTTCAAAGACAATCAATTTTGTACTAGTTTGCAGTCCTGTTTTGAAATGTGGACTTTAGCATCGTTTTAATAATGACCAGAAATCATTTTAGTTACATTTTCAAGTAATGTAAGTATAATTTAATGGGGTCTAACTACATAAATGTGAATATTAGTCTCCATACAATTTATATACAAGTGATATAACAGTAGGCTTATTTACTCTTTCAATGTAACCTTTCACCATGCAAGTTACAGTTGCGCAGTTCACAGTTAATTAGAACCATCATTAATTGATGAATTGACCATGTTTTTAATTAACTAATGAGCAAAATTGACTTTGACACAAAGCAAAGTTGGAAACCAAAAAGAAGAATGCTTTATAAGATTAACTTGCGGATTTTTAGTCATACTGCTGTACCCTGTATGTGATATACTCCCCTCCTCCTCTACCCACACCTCCCGCTACTACATCCTCACCCAAGACTAATTATGCTTAACGACTGTAGCAATTAGCTGAGAATAAAAAACATGTTATTTTTTTTGCTTAATTTGAAGCTTAATAATTTTTAAGCTTTCAAAAATAAGCCCATATTAAGTCTGTCCTACAGAGCATGGTAAAAAATACATGCACACAAAGTGTAGGATGGGGTTGAAATGCAACAACCCCACCTTTTATTGGTCCCAGGGGTTTTAAAAAACAGCCTTTACCTATTTTAAATGTTGTGCTGTAAATTTTAACATGTATTAAATGCCGTTTCCAAAACAACCTCCTAACTTGACTGCATTTAAATCTTCGTCATAATGAAACGCAAGGTGAATATCATATTGGCCAATAGAACAAGAGGTGGTTAAACAAAAAATTATCTCAAAATTTTCAAAAAATGGCGTTTAGATATACAGTAAGCTTATACATGTATTCAGGAAGCTTGATCGTTATACCTTTGACTGTATGGTTTTAGTTCAATCTTACTTATCTTCTGTTTAAGTAATCACTGCCTGCTGCAAATAATATTGATTTTCGTAAAAAAAAAAACTCCGTTAAAAAAAAAAAAAAAAAAAAAAAAAAAAAAAAACAAAAAAGCTTTTTTTTTTAATTGTTGCTTTATTTCATAGATAAAATAACAATGGAATGTTTCACGTCATTAAAAATAAAAAGCCTTTTGTCCTTACCATGTTTTTATAATATCAGCAATGCAGGTGTTATGTACCAAAATCTGCTGTCAAATGACTGAACCTGAAACATAAACAAGATGATGAACATCCCGGCGAGGAAACACGGTGAGCCAAAAACCCGGACATGCTTTCAACCCGGTGCTTGTGACCAGACCACATCTCTGATTTGACTTACAGTTTACTCTGTCCCTCTCTCTGCAGAGATCTAATGTGTATGGAATCAAGTGCAATGATGCGGGGACTAATACGAAATTAGTTTGCGCTTATCAGTTCATCACACCTCCACCATCATCTGATCCACTGCTGGCACTGATCTCGTTCATGTGGATATCCTTCATGCAGCGGTACGAAGTGTGGATATTCGTACCGTGGCTGGTGCTAATGACTAACAATTTCGTTATGAGTATTCGCACCCAGACAAAGCTGTGTCTTCCGCCTGCGGTGACCTGAGCTACGGGTTATTCTCCGCCGCGGCAAGGCAAAATTTGATTATCAGTATTCTCTCAGAAATAGTTTTGGGAGTTCGAAAGATTGTGTAGACAGACACCAGTAATGCCAAAAACTTTCTTATAACATGAGCGAATGTAACTAGCTATAACTCTATGGGGTAAGGTACGGTCGAGCGTCTGCCAGGGTACTGTCTTTTTCATTGACAAAAGTGGAAAATGAAACAATGCTGTGATTAGATAGACGGGAGCAATATTTGGGGCAAGAAATTGAAAATGTGATTGCCTGATTTTTTTCTAAGACCGCACAAGGTTTTGTGGTATTGTGGTTTTTGGTTTGTTTATTAGCTTTTATTTATTTATTTATTATTTGTGGAAGAAAAAAAATTTGCACTTTTGGATGAATTGAAATTTTAATGTGGTATGCGTATGTGTGATAGCCTATGAAAGAAACAAAAATGAACAATTTTTCTTTTTTTAATTATAACATAAAAATATATTAACAATATAACATAATGAATTTTGAAGGAAAATGTCTTCCAAATGTGTCGGCTAAATTAAATCTAAACACATTCTCTTGCGAGTTTTTGAAAATAGGTATTTTTTTCAAAATTAAAATTTAAAATAAGTAAAAAATTAAAAAAAAAAAAAAAATCGAATATTTTTTTACAAAATTAACAGGAATTTAAAAGTGACTAAAGATATCAGCAATAAAAAAGTAATATCATGAACAAATAAAACAAAAATACTAAAGTATAAGCAATTCAAAAAATTAATATCAAAGTAAAGGAACAAAAAAAATAATTCAAATTCAATAATAAAAAATACAAGTAAATGAAAAAAACAGCAATAAAAAAAACAAAATATTAAAATAAAAATTAATTAAAAAAATAAAAATAAAAAAGCAATAAACCCATATAATAGATGCAAACAAAAAACCATCCCAAATTATCATACAACAAAAAAGAAGAAAACAACGAGGGAAAAATGGGGAAAAATACCCCCCCCCCGAACATGCGGAGACGTTTTGACTATAGAGATAATATATATATATCTAATATATATATTATATATCTATATATATATATATACGCACAATGTTCGAAAATTCTTTCAAACACTAGATTTATATAATTTAAAAGTCAAAATGAATGCGCAGTATCTAACACAGAAAATCACGATTTACTGCAGTTTCATTTATTACTCTTCAAGTATGCGAATGTTTATCAAAAGAATTATCGCATAGTGCACGGCGGGCGCCGTGGGTTGGCTTGTGATTGTGTGAGCATTGCGTTGTTTTAATTAGTACGCACGCGAATGTGCATTATACGCATACGAGTCGCCGTCGTTAATTGACAAAAATAGTCTTAATTAAAAGCTCATTAACACAACCGTGTTTTATAAAACGGATTCAAACACTATTACGTTTTGGTCTGATCTCTCAATTAAGCGACTATCCCACAAAGGCGCTTTGATTTGTCATTACTGTGAACTTTGAATATGGAACTATGGAAAAATTGACTGCATACATTAGAATTTCTAGTACATTCGTCGATGTGTTGACTTAGTCTGATTTGGCGTGTACTGGATCTCGGATCTGTTGTTGTTATGAACTTCTGATACGTTGTTTACGGTGATCACCGATTTGTCAATATAATGTTTCCTGACAACCGTTGCATTGTAATCACATACACAAGGTTTTACTCTTGCAATTCATTGGTATTTTTATCTGAAATGACATGCCGTTTTTAAATGTAAAATTTGTAGTACACTCTTTGATGTGTTTACACGCGTACCACAGCGTTTGTCTTTGCCACATTTTGGTTCCAACCTTTGCATTCGATAAAGCAGCTCTAGTTAGTAATCTTTTCAGGTTTGGCGTTTGACGTCTGTCATTATTACTTGTGGGCCATTAAAATCTTAAGGGAGTTTGGGTCAGATATCAAATTTTGGCATCGTTCCAAGCCTTAATATCTTCCGAAATGTCTTTTGCAGCCTGAAGCGTCGAACGCCTGCCCGCGATTGAACCAAGACAAGAGCGCAAATCCCGCGTAGTAAGCGTTTTTACGCAAAAAAGATTCTTTAACCACGAGCGCGCGAGTAGGGTGGAGGGAGGTTTCTGGTTGGAGAAAATGAAAATGAGGCAGCTGAACATAAACTGAGGCCTTTTTGAACACCAACCATCCATTTCTTTATTGTTCTTGTTAAACACTAGTTTCTTCATTGGGTTCTCAGGTAGGGAGAATGGGGGAGTAGAAATTGGCTCTCCCATTAGAGCGTTGTCCGCACATTTTGTCCCCAACGAGAATGTGGCTGCCTCTAAGTTCTCAGCAGTAAAGTTCCACTATTTCTCCTCTTGGCCGACCTGTGAAATATTAGGGCTAAGGATGTTTGGTTTGGGTGTTTTATGAGCAACAAAAATGCTCTTTTGTCGACCAATATTAATTTTACACTGGGGGATTACAAAAAATCGGCGTTTCTTGCTCTCACCTCAAAAAACGGGTTGAAATATCGGCCCGAACTGTACAGATGGAGTTTTTGGGGTGAGCCCATTATATCGAGATTGAAATAGCACAAATGGGTCATGTCGCTTAAGTCAGGTATTGACTTCATTGTATTTATTCCTTGGGTTCAAGTGACAATATCTGATTAGGGTGCCATAAAATTGGAGGAATAGTTATTTTACGTGGAAATATTCCTATGAAATTCAGAGAGAGAGGTCATGCAGGTAAGAATCCTCATTGACATGTCGGTCTTTTAAGATAAAATGCTATCAAAAACCCCCTATATAATATCGGTATCTAAACCGGGAGTGATCTGTCGCCTCTCCTGCCACAAAATGCAGAGGATGGGAAACAAAAAGGGAGAAAATCAGCGAAAAGAAAAATGAGGAAATCGACAGATTAGAAAGGAGGACAGATAGATGATTAAGTGGCAAGGTGTTCTTATATAGTGGTGAAATTGAAAGAATTGGTGTCAGTGATGGGAATACTGTGACACTGTGAAGCGATATAGATCGAGATTAAGAAAACCAACAAGAAAGCACAAAGAAAACGAAAATTCGCTCGAAAAGAAAGACGAATATTTGATCATCTTGTACACAGACTATAGATTGCAATGTCCTATGTGATCATGAGCACACGAGTGATTGCTGTGGGTGGTCGATAAGCGCTGGTCACGCAACACTCAGAGAGATACGTCGATCAGCACGTTGCGATTTTCTGTGTTTTTGTCGGCGCTCTATACGCACTAAGATGTCGAGGGTCATTTTTTCAAGAAAAATAAGGATTTTCGCCATGAAATTTTCTCAAAAGGGGACCTCGGTGACCCCAGTTTTATTGTTTTATTAGGAAAGCTGACATGAGGTGCGCAACGTATATAAAAAACATTCACAACAAAATTATGGCTAAATTTTTATCTAGAACCAAAAGATTGTCCTCGAACAAAATGATTTTCCATTTAGACTTATGTAGTTAATTTTGGCGAAAAATGTTGTATTTATATGTTTTAACCTCAAAAGCGACATCCGGTGACCCCAATTTTTTCTTGAATGTGTTAGTTCATATGATGAAACCGTAATTGTGCGAAGTTTGAAAGAAAAATTATGGCGGGAAGTTTATATAGGCCCAAAACCTCTTAGGATTAGTATCATTCTTTTTGAGCTAGGGAGACCCGTTAAATAAATGCGACTATTGATGTTATTTGGGTTTGTGAGTGTGAAGGAACGAAAAGGTTAAGATTGCTTTGATATTGTTCAGCTTTTGTTTTCGGGAATAAGAGTAAGTAATAATCAGACTAAGTCCAACACATCGACGAAGGTACTAGAAAATATATAAATGTCTTGCAGCAATTGCAGTAGTTAGTCCAATCTACAAAGTTCACAGTAATGACAAATCAAAGCTCCTTTGTATGGAGAGTCGCATAATTGAGTATTCAGACCAAAACTTAATACTGTGTTTGAATACGTCTTATAAACACGGTTGTTTTAAGTAGGCTTTAATTAAAGACTTTTTGTCAATTACGACGGCGACTGCGTATGCGGATAATGCAAATACGCGTGCGTACAATTAAACGCAAAATGCGCAAACAAATCACGCCACGAGCGCACGCCGAACACAGTATGCGGATAATCTGTTGGTAAACATGTTAGCATCTGAGAGTAATTATATGAAACTGCTAGGTTAAATGTGATTTTCTGTGGATTAACTCCAGTATTGTGACTTTTTTCGGTTTTTTTTTAAATTATATAATATAACGCTATATCAATATATATATCAACATAGGATTATATGCGAGAGAAAGGTTAAGACGGCGGACCGTAGCAATTGTGCAAACAATTATGAGACAAGCTTTCGGCAATTTAAATGCCTTCATCGGAAAATGATGAAGTCTGATGAAGGCATTTAATTGCCGAAAGCTTGTCTCCATAATGTTTGCACCAATTCTGTTACTCCGCCGTCGATGAATGAACAGTTCTCTCGAAATAATGTTTCCAAAAAAAATCAGGACATGTTCCAAGAGTGTTTAAAAGGCCACAAATTTCTCATCACGATATATATTATATATAGATATATTATTATATATATATATATTATATATAAAATTATAGCTTGACTTTATAGGGCCTAACCTCTACTGCCGCGGGGACAGTGTGAACAACGGGCAAAATTTCGTTATTTTATCGCTATGGTGAGAAATTACATATAAAAATTCTTATTCGCACCACCACGGTGCGAAGTACAAGAAAAGTTTCTTATTCACACCGCTACGGCGCGAATTACAAGAAAAGTTTTCTTATTAGCACACATTTCAATTATTAAAAATTACAAGAAAAGTTTTCTTATTAGCACACCGCTACGGTGGCAAATTACCGAAAAAACATTGCTTATTCGCACCGCCACGTGCGGAATAGACTCTTCCGCAGCGGGATCTGCGGGGTCAGAGGTCGGTGGATGAATGAACGTTGCGTGTGGGTACTACTATATTCTTCCACAGGACTAAAGTATCCAGCCACAGAGAAGGTACGTTTTTGGATTTTCCTTGCCAAAGTCTTTCTTTTCTAATGAGATATCAAAAACATTGATTTGATTGGGAAAAAAATCATATTTTCAAACTGAACTGAAATCATTGTATGTTTGAGAAAACAAAAAACACATTGAAGTAGGTCCAGCGCGGATGACTATTTTATACCAGGCCCGGAAATTGAAAATCTCCACATCACAGCTGCAATTGTTGAGTGTTCCAAGCAGGAGTGTACGCCGATCCGATGTTGTTAATGCATGAATGTGAACGAATTGTTTGAGTGATTTATGCCTAATTTATCTTGTCCTGTAAGTAGAATTAAGTCGGTCAAAACTTACCAGTCGGTCTTCATGGCAGGCGTTTTTTTAGCCCAGTATATGAGTACTCCATTATCAGGGTACCACCTAGACTAGCTTCCAAGTTCCAGTCCGCCAGATATAAATATAGTCGGACTGGTAGTGTGGGTGGTGTGTATTCCGTAGGATTTTCAGCGAAAATGATTTTATTGGTGTTTGGGTTCAGTAGGGCCTAAACTGTCAGAAAAGATGGGGTGCAAATTTTAGGACTGATTGCCCCCTTATGCAAGGGGGGAATGTTAGTACAGGGAAAAATTAAAAATCAAGTCAAATTGTGTTTTAATGTATACTAATGCGTTCCTTTCCTCATAAGGATTAAAATAAGTATTATGTGCATAGGTTCCAACCTTAGTTAAAGCGGTATAGCCTCATAATGGTTCAAGTCAATGGGGTGGTAAATGCTTTCGATTTTGTTGAATGAATGAAAGTGGTGTCAAATGATTCCTTGGTCATATTGAACAGAAAATGCATTTTAATGTTGTGGTGATACTCACCATTGCGACATCATGGAAAAATTCTGGTGGACCCATAGACCAGTAGACCATTGCACATTTTGCTATGTAAGTACCACCCAATGTAACACACTGTAAATGAATACATCTGTGGATCCGGTTGAGCCAATACAACAAACCTTATTATCACCATTTCAACAAATCTGAGCATTGGGTAATTTTTACCCCATGAGACATGAACCATTATCGGGGCTATAGCGATTTAACTAAAGGTCGAAACCTAGGCAAATATATACTTTTTTTAATACGTATAAGGAGACGAACATGTTAGGGTACATTAAAACACAATTTGACGCGATTTTAAATTTTTTCCATGTAGTAACGTTTTCTCCCTGGAGGAAGGGGGCACACAGTCGAAAAATTCTGACACCCCATCATTTCTGACTGCCTGGTCCCTATGAATGAAAAACAGAAGAAAAAATCAACTTTAGCAGCAAATCCCCTACGGTAAACTGTTTCAATTTGACCAGACCATCCCACACTATGGCTTAACTGTTAGTACAACGGAGTCATGCTGAAATTTCGGGCATGTTAGAAACGAGTCATATCAATCTTTTGCATTTTCACAATTTACGAATCACCCGCATTTCTAGTATGACAAACATTACATAATTCAAATCGTGTAGCACAAATCCCGACAAAAATACTTCAAAAATTCCTGCAAAATACAGACTTAATTTAGTTTCATCGAAGAAACAGATTGCAGTAGATAACTACAGTCATAGGTGCATGATAGAATACGCTGTCTGCCATTAGGTTTTTTTCTTAGTGTACTTGACTTCCGACGCAGCACTCTGCGTCTATGAGGCCCATGATCTATAACACTTTATAATAACAGTGCGTGATTGCTACGGCTGTAAATGCCTTTTGGCCTTTACCCGTCGTGCCAACGACCACTGGGGCAAAAAGATGTACAGGTTCCATGTAACTATAGCTTACAGGTCTATTATGCGCTGGGGGGGGGGGGGGTCGTGGCGAAAGAGACCTCTCAGACGAAAATCCTCTAAGATTTATACAATGCTGCAATACTGTGTACAACCGGCGATCTTCTCTGTTGTATCTCTCATCCTCTCACCCTTTTACAAGTAAACCGGACACTGGAAGTGTAAATATTTAAACAAATTTTTTGTGCACCGCAACTCCCGATCCGAATAATCAAACGTGTTTGGTTGCAATTCTTCTCCATGTTGCAACAAAAATTCAGTTAGCGTGGACACCGCGCGGCAAGTGGGGTGGGGAAAATGTTAGGCCCAATCATTGCCATTGGTTTCCTATGTGTCAACAAACACAGCTCTCTACTAACTACTATAACCGAGTCCGTCCGAAATGGCGCTTTGAGGACACTATTTGATGGTCAAACGCCCAATTGCCAATTGGGCTTGTAAAGGAACTTAGCAACCTCAACATCTGCGGCGACAGGTGTGATCTTAGCTGAGTCTCTATCGGTTGACATAAACGCACGGAAGGTACGTTTGCTGTGAGAGCGTCGATGGCTGTGTGTTCAAAGAGGCTGCAATAATGTGCCGTCAGGCTTATCAACGATAAACAAAACAAGTGGATATTCGCATTCTGTATCGTAAGCTATTACAGGCAGCTCGTCCCTATTTCGCATTACGGATTGAGATTGCACTTGCTCGCTGACTTCGTTTTTATCACCGTATTCGGAACCCCTACAATTCAATCGCTTTCTTAAATAAATCAGTCCGCACAAATAGGATGTTATTATTTCAATATATTTTAATCTGATTTTCCAATAATGTATACGTATGCGATTAGATCGGATTGCACGTGTATTCGCGTTACGATAATACGAAATTAGATGGATTGCCAGCTTATTTCCGCATTATTTGAATGCAATATATGCAAACTTATGTCCACTATTCGCATTCCGTTGTGAAAGGCAATATAGTCCGGCGGGGCCTAAGTCCGGGGCTCAATAGCGATAACGGAATAAAGCTGAAACTAATGGTTGCGGAAAGAGATCAACTGCATTACCCTATTGTTCACCATTGTTCCCGGACTAATTAGTACTCCGTACCAATGGTTACTACTTCTACACCGGGTCATTACCAATCACATATCGGACACTCGCAAATCCCCCGAATGCGGTTAAATCTATTTTTTTATTCTCTAATACAATCTGTTATAGGGTGCTAACTTTTTGCCCTATTGCGCCATTTTTCTCTTCTCTCAACCAAATGCATAATTCAATCATGACTGTCAATAGCTGAATGAAGTTTATTTGGAGTAACTTTAGAACAGACTTCGCCCCTTGCCCTAATCACAGGCTAACCCCTCGTACCCGGGACATCTTACTCTTACCCCTAACCCTATAAGACTTAGGGTGCTTGGCCTATTATAAAGTTATGTCGTTTTATTTGCCCTTCGAAAAACCTTCTGGGCTGTCTTTTCTCTCACCCACATGAAATTGCATAATTGTCCTGAGTGTTGTTTTTATTATAATCAACTATAATTTGTCTAATGTGTTTGTGGGTAATTTTGTATATAACAATTCGCAAAGGCTTCGTCAGTTTCGATCCATATTGCGCCAATTCACTGAAAGGTGCTTGGTGATACCGACGGGGTAGCGCATATATTTGGAAGAAATCCTTTCAGAAATGGCTTGAAAAATCAACGAAATGTGCTCGGGTTGCTTATATAAATTAACCCATTTGTTTGTACGCGTTACTAAGCGGCGGGGTCATGCATGGAGCTTTGCGACGGGTGTTTACGCGTGGCAACCATTTGTTTTACGCGTTACTAAGC
>JAMKCH010023031.1:0-20181 GCA_023653785.1 Ophioderma brevispina
AAATGCAAATGGTGCGCCCGTAGGCGGAGTGCCCATCTCTCTGTCATTGGCGTTTGGGCCAGACTCCCTCATATAATGTTGCTGTGGGGGGTTCGCCACTCCTCCCGCACAGCGAGTCTGTTTTGCATTCCCAGCATATGCCGCTAACCATTTATACACCTGGGTGGAGAGAGGCAAGCGAGGTAAAGTGCCTTGCCCAAGTGGACAACACATTGGCGACAGCGTTGCTCGAACCCACAACTTTACGCTTATGAGGCGAGCGCTGATCCACTGCACTACATGTGCCCTGTAAAATTTCCATACCTTTCCAAAAAACTTTCTGTGGGGGTATTTTCCCCTTGCCCGCCAAACTTTCTACGTTGGCTACGCCACTATTAATAGAATAGGCACATGACTCCATAGACCACTTTAGTAACAGAAAGGAGGAGTACCACGTTTATTGCAAAATCCCTCATTTAAACAGTGAAGACGTTTTCAGCTTATCTATTCAAGACTGTATGGACGTAGGCAAGTAATATACCAATATCGCAAATTTGAGCAAAAATTAAGGGTGCTTTTCTTGTAAATATCACGGGCTACTCTGTCCTTATCTATTCTTCGAATAGAAACATCTTAAATGTGCTTTAAATTTGAAACAAGACAACTAATAGTAATAGGCCATGGGCTCAAAGAGTAGGATGCTCGGATGCGGACTTTGGTTACGCATATCGGCGAAGTAACTGATTTCTGCACAGATTGATATTTAATATAATACCTTTCAATACTGTGAATTATGTCATTTCTTTCCCTAAATATCAGTGACGAGTATATGAGTAGAAGTGAGGTCCAGCAAATAGGTTATGGAGCTTAGTTCCAAACAAAGAGGTTAGGTCAAGTCAAAGTTACTGAACTCCAGGAGAAGAACTCAACTTTATTTTATTATCGAACGAGGAGTGCTTTGTCCGCTGGCTACCAGGTGGATTTACTGATCAATAACACCATTATCTGCTTGAATCAATGTACCATGGTGTACATCCCTTGGTCACTGATATTCATGAAAGAAAATTGAGATGATATCTTATTCATTTTCAAGAAACCGTTACGATTGAGATACCAAGTAATTTTTTTTTTATGGTGGATGCATTTGGTCAAAATTAACAATATTTCCTCTGATCCCATGGCCTATAATACTCTTGGTCACTTCTTACTCTACCGTCTACGACAGAGTAAAGATCCAGGGCGAAATTATGACCAAAAGGGACATTTTGCCCTCGACTTAGATTTTTTAAGTGGGAATCATCTGAATCCTTGACGTAAGTGATGCCTAATCATACTTGTAGATATAATCTAGGATTCATATTTTGGTAAATTCACAAAAATCTCATAACTCCACATTTGCCTTTTTTGCTCATAACATCATAGAGCACTATCAAAATCAAGATATCTATTTAACTGTACACACATAGAAGAAGCTGTTATGATCACAACATGCATTTTTAAAGGGGCCTTTTTTTCTTATTTTCCCTATACATTCCATTTTAATAGTTTTCTTCAAAACTGAAGTTTCCATTGTTTCTAATATATCCGTATTTTTTCTGTCAACTTTCAGACTGTTTGGAGACCGTCTTCCATCCGAATCGTCTATAGAATTTGAGAATATAGTAATATATATTTCAAACGGTCTCTCTATTTGTCTAACTCATTGTTTTATTTCTTACAGCTCTACGAAATTCATTGTGTCTTTCAAATATCACCTCACGAGTTTAGTTTAAGGATAGGTGTATCAAATCATGTTTCAAGGTCACTTTTATTTCTTAATGATACCTTGATTTTATCAAATAGGTACACTTACGAATCAATCTATTAAAACATTCGTTGGTGTAACCACAAAAGAGCCATAAATATATATCAAAAATTAATTAAACTTGCCTGTTACATATAAGAATGCGAAATTGCAGCTACTCTTTCAAATGGTATACTTTGGGGTAGCTACCTTTTTAAGAGAGAAACTTGATTATAGATATTTACAAACGAATTGTCGATAAAAGATTTACTATTATCTCCGACATTTGATCAATGTAGATAGAAATATTTACTTGTAAGATAAAAAAAATGCATGCAGTATAAATTACGCAGCATGCATAGAAAACGATTTCCACTCTTTGTTATCTTACAACCTGCTATATTTATATCGCTTTCAGGTGTCTCGTATGAACACGTAGCGTTGTCGTGCTTCCAATTTAGATATTTAATATGCCCCGAGACGATTTTTCGAGTAGGTAGCGTGCGTGGTCTTTAATTACATTTTTGTCCGTACACGCGGCGCATCAAATCTTGATAGCCCGACAAGTATCTATGGTAATCGTTTATAAACACGGACATACATGTCGTTCGCTCGCTTCTACTGTGTACCAAATGTCCGTTGAGGGCTCATCTCATGGGCCTGTACGCGCAGTGTTTGCCAGCACTGAACGTTCTTAGTAAAAGATATTTCCACTGTTCCTTCCGATTCATTTTTTATTCGATTCTCTCGTTGTTGTCGTAGTTGTTTCTTTAATACTTCTGTTCCGCTATGCGAATGATTACTTAAGAGCTTCCAACAATCTTCCTGAACAAAATGTTACGTGCCTATTAAAGTCAATTTATGAATTGCCTCAAAAGCTTCAACTCATAAAATGCTTCCTCTTAGTGTTTAAGTCATGACTGTTTCGGTAATATTTATATAATAAAGAATTTGCGAAGACATTTGAAAATTAATGATATTTCATTTTATAGCTTCTTGTAACATAAATCGCCATCCATGCATATTCTTAATAGTTACACAAAAGTCTAGGAGGGAGATAATCGTTTTCTTATGTAAGAACACTTAAATGCAAAATAAGTACACTGTGTATGAAAAGGACAGATTCCGCCTTCACACACGAGTGACCATAATATATCAGCATCGCTCGTTCGTGTTTAGCCCAATGTCATATTTTTAGCCGCCAGGCAATAGTGATCGGAGAATATTTTAATCAATCGTGGCTCAATTCAATAAAAAGTGTTCTAGCACGAAATCTGAACGGTAGATAGCGCGAGCCTTATGTCGATCGGCTATCGGCGATGGCGTGTGTGAAAGACGTATTATAGTTCAACGCCGTTCAGCAACCCCTCCGTTTTGGTGTGTATGCTTAGATAAAGTTACCGCCGACCTTTCCGCTGCAACTGCTTTTGAGCCGTGCCATCTTTATATCATCTGATCATACCGCATGAAAACAATGTGTAGATGCGATATGTTTTTAAAAAGTATATCATGTCACCGTAGTCGACGTCCTCGTTTTGCTTCATCGTCGTCATCATCGTTGTTGTCATCGTCATTGTTGTCGTCGTCATCATTGTCATCATCATCATCATCATCATCATCTTTTTCTTCTTCATCGTCGTCGTCGTCGTCGTCGCCGTCGTCGTCATCGTCGTCGACATCATCATTACCATCGCCATTGTCGTAGTATTTTTTTTTATAATTTCATCGTCGTCATCGTCATTGTCCTCGTCATCGTCATTTTCATCATCGTCATTATAACCATCGTCATCATCACCATCATCGTCGTCGTCATTGTTATCATTATCAGCAGCAGCAGCAGCAGCAGGAGCATCACCCTCGCCATCGTTGTCGTTGTAGTATTTTTAATAATATGATTGTTTCGACGTGGTCTTTTTTTTTTCTCTGGAGAGTAATTATACTCGTCATTGTCATCATCGGCATCGCTATTAATAACGGCTATCGTCATCACTGTCGTCATCCTCATTATCATAGTGAGCTTTCGATTTTCGAACGGATGGTTCTACGACGGTGAAATTGATGCGTCATGTTATCTACGCATGCGTCCAGGTCATCTGAGTAAGCGCAGATTTCGATTTCTTGAGGCGTCAAATTGACCGTCGCGGAACCGTCCGTCACCCAAATCGAAAACTCGCTATTGTCATGGCAACGCGCATGGCAACAACAACGGCAATGAAAAGTATCGTGGCATTATCATCAATATCATCATTAACATAATCGCTGCAACTTAGTCAACTGGCGATGTCGTTATTTAAATTTATTATTTGTACTAAATAGTCCTTATTTTAGCCCTTATAGTTCCAAGGCTTACTTACAATAAATTGACTGTGAAGAGTTCTCTAGAGAAGTTAGTCATTGAATGAATGCATTGAAAATGTGACTTCAATTGGGATATTAGCGTTAGTTGTTGGCGGTATTTCTTTATTTCAATCTAAACCATTTCTCCTTCATCATATTAAAGCTGGAAGGTAAATGACATGGGTAGGTATGCGCTGTCTTGAAATGTTAACTTGATCTGACTAAATAGAAAACAAACACCGTGGTACGTGATCTGCAGCCCATTTTCCAATCGTCATCTACATAAGACAGCAATGGGTAAATACGGTATGCTGTTCCAAGCAGCTTTCATCTACAAATAATCTTGGTAATGTGTGCCGGTAATGCGTACGTGTGTATACGACATACCACGAGCACGATTCATCGTTGATGTGTTATATTTAAACTATCGTTTAGACATGAATACCTAGCTTATAAAAGAGTGGTTACCTAAGCTATATCTCGTATAATAAGTGTATACATATTTCATGTCATCCATTATGTATACAAGTAATATGACATCGTGGGCTATATTTTTTGTTGACTACAATGGCTTGCAAATGCTTCTTCTTATCCATGTTTGTATCACGGTTCCGAAATTGTTAATTATTTATATATGATTATTTTGCATAAACAGATTTAAAAAGCTGAATTGATATTCAGAGATTCGATGGAGATCATAATCTTTTATTCTACCAAGGACCACAAAATAAACATATGCTGAAAATTCCAATTGACTCTTACACCTCGTTATACCTGTATTATTTTTGGTAGATTTCAGTCCCTTGAGGCCACTTATATATATATAAGTTTAGTTCCGGTGTGAAAGCAGATATAGTCCGGTAGGAGCCATAGTCCGGGGCTCCATAGACGATAACGGAATAAAGCGTGAAACTAATGTTGCGTAAAGAGTCAACTGAATCGATTGCCCTATTGTTCACCGGACTATGAGTACGCCGGACAATGGTTACTTCTACACCGGATCCGGACATTTTAATACAAAAATAGCTCTCGTTTTGTAACGATAAAATTGTTGCCTTGTTTGGATGTCTGCATAATGTTTCGTGTGGAAAATGGCATGTTATTACTTTAATGTATTCGGACTTTATCATTAGCATGCGCAAATTTTAGCCTGGTGTATCCCTTTTCAGCATTAAAGCGGCATTGACACATTTTCACAAAATGGAAATCAACTCCGGCGTGTGTTTTCTTGTGTTAAACGCCATTTCCGTCGTCTGCTGAATAAATGTCGCCGGAAAATCAGTTCATTTTATTTTATTATTTTTGTCTTATTTAGCCTGGCTAGATCATTCAGTGTTCAGACACTGGTTTACAATGATGCTCAGGGATCCAGGACGAATTGGGACAGCCAGGGGTTTTCTCCCTACACGGCTTAACGTCCCCTCCGAAAGACGGAGTATTCTCATGGTTCGTTTGCCCAAGTCCAAAAGAACCACGGGGAGAGCAGAATTCCAGTTTTAATCAATAGTTCTTACAAATCAAATCCAAAATTTAGTACCCATCCCAGCAAAAAGAGTATAGTAAACCGGAAACCTTTTGCACCAAAGGCGAACACCCTAACCAGTGAGCACACTCTCCCACTCTGTTTACCCATAAGGGCGCTGATTTGGTCTCAATCATTTCAGGTCTCAATCAATTTGGTCTCAATCATTTCAGGTCATTTCAGGGCTAATGTATATACAAGCTTTACAACCATGCAACAAAAATATCATTTTTGAAAAATCTCGAGGGCGCTCTATTTTTCAAATGTGCCAGCGTCTCTTTAACGACAAACTGCACCACACGCATAAACTGGTAAATAAGGCTCTGTCGGACAACAAGCACCTGCTGCATAACACTGTCAAAGAATCACACCAGCTCGAGACTGAGACAGAGACTGCGCTCTCGTCGGCCTTTCTGTCGACATGCTGCTGAACTCTACAGCTCCCCATTCAACATCTTACAGACATGGAACACTGCCTGGTTAGATACTCCAAGACAAGACCAGCTCACTATTACACCTATGACAGAACTCCCACCTGGTAGTAATCTTCCGCGCAAGGAATGGGTTACCTTGAACCGGTGTGACAGGAATCACACCGCTAAATAAACTAGGTGTAGCAGACGACGTCAGTGTTGAGACAGTGTTGGCGTCCCAAATATGGCCCTTGCCTAAATGAAGAGTCACAAAATGTTGATAAATTGTGTCTTTAAATGAAATTTGAAATTAATCATAATGTGTGGACTAGTAACAAACCATTTGGGTGGTAAATATTTTGTCTGTGCCATTTTTGTATAATTTCTGAGGGTTTGGGGAAACTGTGAAATTTTAATTTATATTAACATTAAACTATAGGCGTGGACGTTTTGAAAACAGCCACATTTTTCGATGCTCTGTAACTCAAAAAATCAGCCTTCATCATATGACTTTTTCATTTTTGTTGAAGCGGTATGGTCCTAATCTTCCCCAAAAATCCATTTTTGACATAACCAGTCGCTTTATAGCCGAGAAATTGACGTTTGGTGAGAGGTCATTTTGTACACAAGTCTATGGGGAGTTATTTAGTGGTGTGATTCCGGCAGGAGATATAGACCTCCGGGCTCACAGTCCGGGAACAATGGTGAACAATAGTGCAATCGATTCAGTTGGTTCTTCAAGCAACATTAGTTTCACACTTTATTCCGTTGTCGTCTATGGAGCCCTGACTATGATACCTGCCAGACTATGATTACTTTCACACCGGATTCGCACAGGAGTCGGTCGTTTCAACAGCAATATGCACCGATGGGGCTGCGACCATCTCCAGCCTGCCAGTGTGGTTCTCCATCACAGACTGCGGATCAAATTCTCAATGAGTGCCCTACCTTTCGTCCACCGGTGGATATAGACTTCTCAAACCCCAACCAATCAAAAGTGAGCTGGCTCCACCGGCTCCTACATATTTAGCTGCTGCCTCATACGCAAAAAGAAGAACGACAAACTGTTTAATGAAACGAACAAAAGATATTCACTCAGGAGGAGACGATTAGCAGTAGACACGCGTTGGTTTAGTTTACTGATTTGGGACATTGTAATCAAACAGGTAATCAAAGTACAGATTTTAATGAAACTCGCTGGGTACATACGGGGAGAATCAGCAAATTTTTAAGCAAAAATTGTTAAACCAACAAACGTTACGATTTCATCAAATCAACCAGCTGGTGTGGACAGAACAATTCCATTTTCCTCCACATACTATACTCCGTTTTACCATCCTCGAGTCATGGATGTTAACGTGTTCAGACAGCTGTTTTGCATGTATAGTTGCGCACCGCCTTTATACGCGCGAGTGCGAACGCTTTGAATCAAAGTTTGCAATTTGATGCTACGACTATTGCAACAAACACACATTTCGTCGGCCGCGTCACATAGTGACGTATTCGACATTTTGGACTTTTTGGAGAAATTTGGCATGTACGTTTGTTTTGTACTACTGTTTTATAACGACGTCTTTGTCGAAAATCTATACTGCGCAGGTCCATAGCATCGTATCTGCATTTTGAAGTATTCGCCACGTCACATAGTGACGTATTTGTGCGACGTATATTGCAGTTCCCGGTAGAATTAGTATTTTTTCGTTTTCACATAGTGACGTATTTGCGCAAACGCGTCACATAACGACGCATTTGCGCGTCGTATTTGTTATTTACACGTTGAAATTGCTACTTTGTCGTTTCACATAGTGACGTATTTTATTTAACATCTTTTCGCATATCTAAATAAATTGGAAGTTGATTAGTTAAATATATTTGAAATATAACTTATTTCGGCGATTTTTCACTAGGTTTTAATTGAAATATTTGTTTTAATTAACAGTATGGGGCAAATTAAAATCGCAAAATCTTCAAAGCCGTTTTTCTCGAAATGCGTATTTTGCAAATACGTCAGTATGTGACGCGGCCGACGATTTATGTCACTGACTCGTGGACACAGTTGTTTGACCCCATGAAAATGATATCTTTTACTTTTAGAACAGAGTTTTGGACCACTGATAATGTAGGGCATGCAAGAGGTACTACTTTTTAAAAATTCATTGCAGGAATTGTGATCTCCGTCTACAAAGGATCATAATTCGTGTGCTATTAACGTCCTATATATGTTCATTGTCCTTAGAATGACGTGTAAATGACAATGTAGTCAGTGGAATAAATAATCCAAAATAGTTGTCAAAACTGTGTCCCCATTAATTTTTTTTTTATTCTGGTTTTATCGTAATAAATGAGACTTTAACAGCTATGAGCAAGGTAGGCACTATAGAAATGTTACTCCCTTCACGCTACCTTGATTTTGAGTGATACAAGGGAAGCTATGTAACCTAATTACAATTATCTACATGCCTGATTAGCAGATTGAAGTTTAGTGTGACCTTTGTGTGCAAAATATTTGTAAACACATATCGTCGGGTGTATTACATAGTGACGGATGTTGGATTTTTATCATTTTTACGAAATCAAGGGAAATGGTACTAAATATCAAAGTCTTCCAAATAGCCAATGCTGAAGTTGAAGTAATTTCATATTCTTAATTAGAAATTTGGCAATTTTGACGTTTGTTGCATAACAGAGACTTTGGTGTATTACATAGTGACGGCTGTTGAACCCTCTTTCATAGAAGAGTATACACGATTTCCCACCAGGGCTTTTTGAATACTTTTGTTATAGTGCTGCAGCATGAGGTGAAAAGGGGCCTTAGATTTTTACCAACCGGGGCCGGAATAATAACATTTGCATTCATAGTGATTTCATGGTGATTTCGAACAAATGGGACAAGGAACAAGACACTAGACGGAAAAATGACAGAGACCTGAGAAAACTTCGCAGAAAATACATCGTGAGATCTGTGATACCCTTGAGAGTAATAACACAAAGACCTTTCATGGAGCTACATCAAAAGTATCAGTCGCGAAGTCTCTGGAGTGGCTCCATTACAGTATATATGAGACGAATAGGATTCAGTCAACTTGTGTCAAAGAAAAGGCTGATGCCCTTAATCAGAGTTCTGTTCAGAACATTTTGAATCTACCCAGCCTTGGTAGCAAACCAGTCACAGATATGCCACATAAATGTCACCTCTAGTGGATTTGAAAGGCTTCTGAGAAATTTGAATGTGAAAAAAGAAACAGGTCCATATAATATACCAGCAATGTTCCTTGACCATTGCTTCAACATTGCGGACGAAATTTTAGAAGTCTTCAAAAACTGCAACTGTTCCTCAAGATTAGCGTGTTGCAAATGTTTCTCCTGTGTTTAAAAAAGTCGATAGAACACTGCAATCTATCTATCGCCCAGTCTCCCTCACAAGTGTCATCTGTAAACAACTGGAACATTATTGGCTCATTTTGACAAGTATACCATTCTCAGTGATAAGCAACATGGTTTTCGACTTGGGAGATCTTGTAATACCCAGCTCTCCGGACTTGCAAATGACCTTTCTGAAATCCTTGACAACCGTGGCCAGATAGATCTTTGCATCATGGAATTTCAGCAAAGCTTTTGACGTTGTTCCCTACAAACCTTTATTGGCAAAATTATACCATCTTGGCATCAGACACAGTACTTATAAATTTATCCAGTGTTTCTTTCAAATAGATCTCAGAAGGTGATCATTGATGTCAAACACTCGTCGTACTCTACTGTCATTTCTGGAGTACCCCAGGGAACTGTATTAGGGCCGCTGTTATTCTTAAACTATATTAACGATCTCCCGGGGCGTGTTACATCAGATGTTAGATTGTTTGCAGACGAATTAGTTTTGTATCGCCAATTGATTCTGTCAATGAGTGCAACATCCTTCAAAATGATTTCAATCTGCTCTGTGATTGGGAATCAATATGTCAGACTAAATTCAATACATGACAATGTTTCATCATGAGAATGACGCATACGAAAAATTCTCGGCTACATTAGTATTTCATGGGAGATTCAGCTCTACAGAAAGTTAAAAACCATCCTTATCTAGGTGTGGAACTGTCTGGTGATCTAACAGGGACAAAGAACATTACCAAGACTGTCAATGATGCCAAAAAAATTCTTGGCCTCATAAAAAGAAACTTCTGGAACTGCTCTCCTACAGTTTAAGAAATGGCCTACAAAACTATCGTTATACCCAAACTAGAATATACCAGCTCAATCTGGGATCTTCGTTAAAAAACACTTAAGGATAGGCTTGAAAGAGTCAAAAGACGTAGTGTTACTGACATGGGAGACACTTGAAGCTCGTAGGGAAAAAGCTCGGCTTATCACCATCTTAAAAAAACACATGGATTCATACCAACCAACATCAGTCACCTTCAAGTACATCAAATCAACATGTTACTCGATCCGCTCATAGTCTCAATTATAAGATTCCACATGGAAATAAAGACTGTTACCGCCAATCCATTCCCGCACAATCCCCCGTTAGAGTGCGTTACCATCTGAGTTGAAAGGAGCTCCTTCTGTCCAAGCTTTTAAAACCTTGCAGGAAAGAACAGTGGCGTAGCTAGTGGATGTGGCGCCCGGGGCAAGATGTTAACTTGGCGCCCCCCCCCCCTCCCAAGGGCTCGCTTTAGGGCCCTAATGTGGTTCAGAGGCAAGCCCTTACGGAGGTACAGAAGCTGCAGGGGTTGCAAAGGGGTTTACATGTTTTAATGTTTTCAGAGAGCTCTCAGTTATCTATTATCATTAAGCAATGATCTTTTTCTTGCCGCTGGTGGGGGATTTAGTCGGGATTTAGCATATTTGAGTGCCTAAGATCGGAGGACGCTTTCAGTTATCTTTTTATCATGAACAGATGAACATACTTCCCTGGGCAGGGCTCCAGGGGCGGAGGCCCCGGAAGCTTTCGATTTTTAGCATGTTGAGTGCATTTATAGAGAGCTCTCATTATCATGAAGCAAAATCTATACTTGCCCCTGACGAGGGTCCAGGGCTAACCTCACGGAAGCTCTCTTGAGTTTTAGTCAAGTTTGAGTACATTTTGAGAGCTCTCATTTATCTCATCATCATGAAGCAAAATTATCTATATTGGCCCCTGACGGGGGTCCAGGGAGCTATAAGACCCCGGAATCTCTCGAGTTTTAGCAAGATTAAGTAGCTTCAAAGGGCTCTCATTTATAAACTATACGTTACTTGCCTGTGACAGTATCATTTTATTTTTCCCAACCTCATTTCAGCGCCCCCCTGAGGTGCGCCCGGGGCACGTGCCCCTCCCCTTGACCCCCCCCCCCAGCTCGGCCACTGGAGGGGAGGCAAACTTTTATGTGCGCATGGGACTGATTGCACGTCAACAAACAGCCGCTTCAGGGGCGGCTTGTGCCATAAACAGATCAAGATTCATCGTACTGGACACACACTAGTGGTAAGCCTGAATTATCCGCCTGGTGGGAGGTTGGGTTTGGGCTGCCCGCCCGCGAACACTCTCCTTCATCACCGTTCTACGGACCTTACCAGACCATACTTAAAGTGTTATTGTTGTAGTTTATTTAATGGCGCCTTCAGCTGCTATGGCTATTTGCTACATTTACTATATATCGTATATACATTACGTAATTCTATTCACTGCAGCGAAACCGTTGGCAACCTCACAACATCCGAAACATTAAAACCAGCCTGCTGACCGATATTTCTCCAAGCCCCCTTTACATCCAACGCGAGTGTCGCGGAATTCAAAGCGTAAAAAGATCGACGCTGGTCGGTCTAGGTTAATGTCATTACCCACATGTATCGTTGTTCACCCTGGCTGTATCCGACCTCGCATGAAAATCGGGTAATTCTAAATTTTTGGGCGAAAAATTCTACAATGTGTGGCTATGGAAATTGACAGTTGTGATGCAAACTTTATTTCTACGTCATATGACGTCGTAGCTAGGCATGTGGGTACCATTGCTGGTATCAAGAATAGGAGGGACATAGTAATCGATAGCTTCGATCATGTGGCTAAGATTATCTGCGTTTACTAAGCGGGTTGGCAGCGTGTTGGAGGAGGGTATGGTTGCCACCCCTCATTGGGATCCTGCACCAACGCCTCGGTGGGTGTTTGTTTTTGCACGAAGGGTTGGGCATAAAATATCTATGAAAATTATGAAATCATGAAATAAAGTAGGGTTATTGTTCGTCATATAATAGTACCCCGAGACGTGCAAAAAACGGTCGTCCCTACAGCTTGTGCGTCGCGCATACGCGTAAGGGAATGCCGAGAACATAATACCCTTGAACCTTCGCGACTCGCTTGCTTGTCTAAACGTGACTATGTTTTAAAGGGCACTTATCAGGATTTGCCAAAAATCAGAAAATCGAAAAAAATCATCAAAAATCATATTTTGAGACAAACAAGTATAGGTACCCACATACCTTAAGGTATAAGACCAAAAGCCATAATTAAGGACAAAAGCGGATTTTTGGTCACTTTTTAGTTTTTACGTCGTAGGACACTTACCAACACGTAACTTGAATGGAGATTCAGATCTTTGAAAATTGTGTTTTTCCTTTGGTGCACTTTCAGTTGCAAAAAACAAACTTATGAGAACACTACAGACTTATCCTTCACTTCAAGCTGTTCATCTAATTTCAAATATTTTGACTCTTTTGGATCGATCACTGATAGTGGCTGCTTGAGCTCTACAATTGCTGCCTTATTTCCCACAGGTTCCCAAGATCTGGAGGAAAGCACATGTTATGGCACTCCTAAAGCCTGGGAAAATCCATCTATCCGAAGAGCTATAGTATCAATATCACTCCTCAGCCCTACTACAAGCTCTTTGAACGTCTCCCGCTAAACAGTATCGACCGGTGATAGACGGAACCCTCATACCAGAACAAGCAGGTTCCGGCAGGTAAGCAACAAATAGCCAAAAGTACTCACCTAACTCAACAACACGAGTGATGCGTTTGAGAGGGAACGGGAACCGGAGTTGTGTTGTGATCTATCAGCAGCTTACGCACTGTTAAGCACAGATGCATACTCCATAAGATTTTGGAAACTCACCAAGGTATCCGCGGACTAGCTAAGTACGGATTGCTTTCAACAGGATGTTTTTTGTTCAGATAGGAGCGAAGAAAAGTCGACAGGCGGAAGCTCAAGAATGGTCTCGACAAGGGAGCGTGCTTGCACCTCTTCTGTTTAACATCTATACCCAGGGATCCAACTAGGAGTGCAGCACCTAGGAGTGCAGGAACCCTGTCGTTTTATCCATGCTGACGATCTTGGAATAGGTTGCACAAGATGCAGACTTCACAGTGTTGAAGAGAGACTCTCAAAACCTTTGGATGAACTCACTCCTTACCTTACGAGTGAAAACACATACGTGCAACTCCATCCAAGACACAGGTGTGGGCTTTTCATTTACGCAACCGTGAAGCCAAACGTCAGGCTAATGTAACATGGATTGTACCCACCGGAGCACGCGATAACACTGTCTACATAGGAGTTACCTTGCACGCCCGCACTCTCTGCTGTAAGACCCACAAGATTGAGAGTAAAGTATGTTCACGCAATAATATCTTGAACAATAACTCACTGGCAAAAGAGGGGTGGGTGCTCGCCCACATACCAAGATCGACGGCACTTGGCCTGTGCTACTTATGTGCAGAGTATGCTTGCGCTGTATGGGAAAGATAACCCATGCCAAGAAGCTTTGATCCAGCGTTAAATGCCGATTACCGGCTTATCACAGGATTCTTCATTCCTCCAACACCAACCGGAGACAAAACAAAAAGGATACATCCTGAGCAAGAATTGCTCAACCAGACATCTGTAGTATTGTAGCGAGCATGCAAGGGCGTAGCTGCCAAGTATCTAATGTGAAGCACCTATGTCTGCGGACAGAGACCTGCTGCCAACCGCCTAAATCCAGAGAGAGTTTCTTAAACAAAGTCAACCCCTCTTGAATCAGTATCTAAGAGTTACGAGAGTCGCATTGTGAAAGAAAGACGTGCTGTCAACTAGTAGTAACATCTATTGGTATTGAACGTTGTGAGCATCTTCCACATGGAGCTGACTCCTCATGGGCTGTATGGACTTGTGATTGCCTCAACAGATTGAGACCCAGAACTGGCCGACAACGTTTCCTGCCAGACGTGGGGCTCCTTGCAGCAGATCAAGACACTAGCTGTGGTTGTGGAACATTAACACAGACTATGGAACATTTCTCTTGGTCTGCCCACTGTTAGAGCAACAATGCACAAACAAGGACATTGCAGAATTCAGCCAGACGGTGTGCCCATCTCTGGCTGGATCATATTTGAGAATCACTGTGTTTGGACACGATAAGAAGAAGAAGACTGATAGTGTCTATAACAAGCATTAGAGTAGCCCCTCAACCAAATAGCACAATTGCAGTCATCTCTGGTTCATTTGTTTAACCAGAGCTTCTCATGGTAGTATAAATTGGTATTCTATCCATTGGTATTTAAATAATTGTAATCCTTTGTATTTTTGTTTAATTTTGAGAAATTAGGGCAGTATTATGTTTGAATTGGGATTAGTTTAAAGACAAAGTATGGAAAGTGCAGTCTTGAATGTTACGTTATGCTCAAAATGGATACCCAAATGTTATATGCATGTTTTTGCACTATAATTCATATCCTGACAAATATTAAGAAAACCTTCTCGTGAAGGTTATTATACGCACAAGTCGTTGCATTTTAGGGAGAAATACTTTAAACAAGATGTAATTGTTCTCGTGGAAAGAATTTAACATTGTTCCCACGCATTATTCCATGAACTACGTAAGGGACTGCTAAGGATTGAAAGTTCATCAGCGAAAGCGAAACGTGGCGTGTGGGTTTAATCAAATACAGCCTAAAATGATCTGTGTTTACCGGTTTCCTACTGCGCGAAGCGATTCACCTATACCGAAGGTAATTTTACAACCGTCGAAATATCCAGCCTGAGGGACTCAAAAAGTTCGATATAAGAAGAAAACGGGAACCTTATAAACGCACATCACGCCCCGAAATTGAACGGTTTCAGGCCTAGAGTACAATTTCAGGGAGATGTGCCGTTGCAAGTCCGACCGAGTAGCAAAATTCGATTAAATCACGCGAGTGGTTACTTGCTTTTCTCATTTTGTGGCGCCACTCGAAGTTCTCTTTACCCACACCCACGTTGAGGGGATGGAATAATGCCGCATTTCGAATGCAATATTATTCGTCGATTATGCATAAGTCACGTCGGTCGGGAAGATTAGTGATGGATAAGCGGAGGGGTGTGCGTTCAATACGCACGGGTAGAGCGTACGTGAGCATCGAGCTTTAAGGGAAAAATGTGGGCCCAGGAGATAGGATTTTTGGAAGGTTTTGGTAGGTAGAGGTAATGCAGCTTAGGAGGGGTGATCATACGCCCGAGTTTGCGAGCCTTTCATGCAGCTTTGGAGCCGTTGGAAATTTGTAGAGCGGCAGGTGGTGATCGCGAGAACGACACTTTTTACTTACTATTAATTAAATTCACTAGAATTATGATTAAGCTGTACTTTTTTTATTGCTCCAGATGAAAACAACATATATGCGATGGAATAAACACACGGTGCTACACGTGGAGTTCGAAGTAGTTGCCCAAGTTAATCACTTTTAAAACGGTACGCACATTGGTGCCCAAGGGGGTTTGTTGTATCATTAAATTACTTTTTACAAATCAAAGTTAGACTTTGTACGTCATGGTTACCGATGAAAGTAGCTATAGCAAAGCCCTTGATAATATTCACGTTACTAATAAAAGGGTAAACATAAGTTAACCTTGCAGTTCTAATAACCAAATTTTTTTAAAATTGCCTGTATGTGTATGTTCTTAATATTTGTGTTGAGGCCCTAGCTGACCAAAACGGATCAATATCCTAGCGGGCGCTTAAAATAGCGTTTCTGCTTGTTGGTGAAGTATATATAAATTAATTAACGTGTATAAAATACGCCTTACCTTTATATTATGTTTAAGCATGTATAGTATGTAGGAAGAAAATAGCCTTACTCATCGTACGGACAGTTCTCACGATCTCCATTAAAAAGTTGGGATTGCCACAAATAGGCGTGTGGGTATGAGTAGAGCACAGGGACATGATGCAAAATTAACAATGGAGTGGCACGTCAATCATTTGCGTCAGACGTGCTTTGACTTAGTATGGTACGCCGCGATATCATCTAATTGGTCTACGTGTTAAACATCAAGAAAACGATTTGTAAATAAATATATTTCAATTCACTTCAGGCATGAAACGAATACTATACACGTGGAGAATGCTATTACTCAGGCAAAAATGGACTAGTTACAGGTGGCATTATTTTTGCGGGTCTCGGTTTGGCTGTATCTCTAATCACATGTTAAGATTTCATCCGTCCGTTTTGAATTTTATATCTGAACAAAACGGTGGACAATGCATTAATTTCTTACTGAAAGTGACTTCATAAGCCGTATTCGTAGATATTTTGAGTAAGCTAATGTTGAAGTGGCTTAAAATCCTTCAGCATTAAATAGATACTAGCAACTTGTTTTAAAATTTTCTGATTATCGTTTGCAGAGATTATTCAGTTTAAGTTTCAAGATTAGTGCTTCTAACTTTAGGAGGAGATTTTTATTCAAACTACAAATTCCTAAATTCCATCAGGAATGATATTATTACAGGGCAATACAAGATATCCAAAATGTTAAGACCACAATGAGAAAATGGCCTTACCACCATGTTTGTTATTTTATAACCACTTTGTCTTCACAACAAAGTGCTGTATATGCCAAAAGTTTTGTATCCTTGTGTACTTCCTATGGCCCATAACCAATACAAAGAATGGCATTTGTTTCAACAACAGTGCTTATTTTGGAGTCACAAAGAACGTAAGCGTTGTGGTCCTGAAATTGGCAGCCTCGTGGATGGGTTTCGCCACACGAAGTTTTTTGCTACAATGTTAAACAATGACCACAGAATAACAGTGAATATGTAAACTAAGAGACAGAGGCTAGTGATTCCTGCTCGTAAAAGAATAGTCTCTTGAACTGATGGATAGTTCATCTTCAGGTTTGCTCAGAGAAGACTTTCATGAGGAGGAAAACACCCCACCGACTTTTACTCTTCGCGAATAAGTAGATCATCGTTGAGCTAAAACGCCAGTGAAACTTTTGCATTGAAAGTCAGCCGACAAAGCGGTCACCATCAAGATAAAGTGAATCTGTTGTAAATGTTACAATTATGGTGATACTTCTTATTGATTTGTAATCTTGTTTTGGAACATTAAATTCTTGAACAAAATCATTCTGACAAGAACTATAAAATAAAGGTAGTCCATACTCCATGCATGAGCGCTGTAGGGACTCCGGAAGAAGTGTCGTTTGTATAAAAACACAACCTCAGCAGGAATGGAAATCGGAGAGCCAGTTCTTTTCTCCGTCGCCTGTGCCTTCGCCAGTCTAAACAGACAAACTACACTTTCACGCAGGGGGTGGTAAATTGGAAGATTGCACGGCCGGGGATCGAACTCGTGGTCTCGGGGTAAGGAGTAAGAATAAGCGCTCTACGCTATCCCGCTACCTCCAAATCAATCGATCAATGAATCAATCAACAAATAAATCAATAAAAAAAATAAATCTTGTTATATTATAAAAATCAAGATTATTTGGTCCACTAAGCTCGCTTTCTTTTTTATTTCTGACCTTTGGTGTGCATCGAATGCCGAAACAGAAATTACAAATTTAGATCCAAAAGTGAGCTTTTTGTAATTTACGGTCAGACAAATACTTTTTAAACAGAACTTCCTGGTCGGCCCGCAGGATTCAAACCATTTCCGCAGAAAAGCTAGACGTTTCAAACCGCTTCATCTAAAAATAGTTGAATTTCTAAATTTCTGAATAAATTTCATGAATGTGTGGTGTCATTATGAATATTGAAATCGATCTATTGCAGCTACCAGTAGTAGCGCGGATGAAAGGTGCAGTCATCTCCTGTACGGGAACGTAATGCAACGGGGTCCTGGTCACAACGCCTGTATAGATGATGTGACATCTGGCATCACTCTAGACACCAATAGAACTGGCAGACAAACAGAATTTAGTGTCCGGGCTTTCTTCAAGCTTCTAAATACCTTTGGGCTGATTAACATAGAGTAACTATATATTTCCTGTTGTAGCTTTCCCATACGAAACATTTGAAACCAATTTGAAACAAATCGGATCATTAAAAATGTTTTCCCCCATGATGACCTTGTAATAATGTTAAAGAGACGACTGAAAATATTGCGAATATCAGATAATCAAAATATGTTAAAACTATTGTTAAAATAATTATTGTGTACCGTGTATACAAAAGTTGATAAAAACTACATCGACATATTAACAATAACACCCGAGTTAAAGTATCAGACATTGTTTAATGGCAAATCAATGATTATAACTCATATCTTGTAGCCATCTAACACTTTGTTTTTTCTATGTTAGGAAGACCGGGCCGAATTGCAATCATTTGCCCCTCAATTCTACTCCAGGAGAACTCTTCTTCCTCAAGCGTCGTCGTCTTGTTCGTCTCCTCCCATTTAAACGATGTAACGTTATCATCATCATTACTTCATGCTTATTAACAGATCATCTGTAACATTTTGTTTTAACTTCATTCTCTGAAGGGTAACACATTTTGTTCAATATTTGTGTGGAAAGTATAATCAGTGTAGTTATGTGGCTTATATGCCTAAGGGGTCCACGGCTGTAATCTTGATATATCAACAATTAAGAGATCCACTTCCAATTCGTCGAATTCAGTGGCGCAGCTACACTGCCTTGGGTACTAATTCTACTTTGGTACACGTCTTTCAATTGCCCACAAGCTGGTCACTAGCTCGTTTATTGTTTGGTATCGAGAGGGTTGCCAAAATCAATTTTACACGTGATTAGCACTCTGACCTCTCAAGCCAGCAGCAATAGTCTAATGAATGCTACAGCCGTCACCAATGTATTTAGAGTATGGCAGAGTTGCTTCGAAGTCGCTGAAATCAATGTTTCCATGTATGAGTTTCATGTGATTTGTTATTCTTGTTATAACGTATCGCGGACGTCAAAGGTCAGAAATACCCTTTAATAACACAAACTAATGAGCCTTGTGAAAAAAGTGATCTGAATTTTATGTAACTCTGCTTTAATGATTTTAATCAGATTGCTTCAAGAATTTGGTATGTCCAAAACACAATTACCATAATATTACACTCAATGATTTTACATAAGATACCTAAGATTTCATAAGTCACAAGTCCATAGGTCACTGTGCTGTAATTTCTGTCCGTTTAGGGACAGAAAATAAAAAATTGCGAATTTCTTACAGATACAAGCGAATTTGCACGTACGATTAGGTACACATGGGTTACTAAGGCTAACGGTTCAGATGATATAAAAACTTTAACTTTTTCTAGGTAAGTCGAGGGAACGGGGTTGTGGATCACGAAATGCCCCTTTAAGCAAAGGGAATCCTGTGATAGCGTAATCCTTGTGTGTGGTGTATGTACATGTATGTTCCATTGCGGTTAGATCAATCGCTTCTTGCTGTCATGTGAAAAGTCTGACTTTAATCGCAACCAAACTTGGTCGCAACAGTCTTTAGGAAGAGACTCTTCAGATCAGTGGCGTAGCCAGAGGGGGGGCAGGGGGGCCGCGGCCCCCAATAATTGATTTCGTCGGTTGAGATGAGCCCGTCGGTTCACTTGAAAAATTCAGGTCATGGCACTTGCAGGCCGGATTGTCGGCAAAGTATAGGTTTAAAGTTCAATGGACAGCGTGCGACAAGTAAATTTTACAAAATCGTACAAAAATTAGCCCTCAGAAGACATTTAAAGCATATAAAACCCAAAATTTTCAGGGGGCTTCGCCCCCTCGACCCCCACCGGGGCTTCGCCCCTGGACCCCAACAGGGGCCCTAAGGCGGGCCCCTGGACCCTACCCATTTTCTGTCGGTTGAGATGCGACACTGGCCTCCCCCAATATGAAAATCCTAGCTACGCCACTGCTTCAGATGACTTGTCAATTGAGATCAAAGGTCATCTAGGGTTCAAATTAGGTCATTGTTACTTTGGTTTGATAAACTGAA
>JAMKCH010023032.1:0-38810 GCA_023653785.1 Ophioderma brevispina
TCTAGTACCAGCATGGGACCTGCCAACAGTCCTCCAGCATCTCAACAGTCTTCCTTAGGAGCCTCTTCACCAGGCGCCCTTAGCGGACACCACCAAGAAGACTCTCTTCCTTGTCGCCGCAGCATCAAGCAGGAGAGTATCGGATATCCATGCTCCGTCTATAGCAGAGAATCACCTCACCTTCACAGGGAATGCCGCACGCCTTCTTCCCCAATCAGGTTACCTGGCCAAGAGTCAATCTCTCAGCTTCACTCCACAGCCGATCATCCTCCCAGATCTCCGACAAGCTTCATGTTCCAGCGATGAAGGACCCTGGTGTCCAGTTAGAGCCTTGAAGTTTTACCTCAGCAAGACTCAGCCCTATAGGGGTGCTCACGACCAGTTCTTCCTCACAACTCAGAAGCCGTTTCGCCCGGCCTCCAAGACGATATTAGCCAGATGGATCGTGGCAGTCATAAAGGAGAGCCTAGCCAGTACGAAGGTTCGTCTGACGGGGACGCACATAGGAGCTCACGTTGTAAGATCTCAGGCAGCTACTTGGGCCTCCTACCGGGGAGCTTCTATACAAGATGTCATGGACGCCATGGGATGGGCTTGTTCTTCTACATTCCAACAAGTTATCTCTGAGATGTCCTAGTACGCAGCGGTTCGACGGCAGCTAGGATCCTATCGTCAGCTTCCTCGTCATCACAGCAAGCCTCCACATCTTCCATTCGCCACAGCTCCCAGTAGCACTTTACCCACTGAAGTCGGTAAGTGCATCTATTCTATTATTGGTTTGTTCAACCTTCTCCTGGCGAGATCATATCACCATAGCTCCGTTTGCCTTATGGCCCGAGCACTCTGATATCCGGATTGACTCTACCAGTTGCAATCTGTGGCATAAGTCAGGCTTGAATGGGAACATACTAGGAGATGTAGGCGATTCCCCTCTCCCCTGGGGGAGAGACATATCACCATAATCTCTGTATACTTACCATTCAAGCCTGATGCTCCCCCCCCCCCCCCCCCCCCCCCCCCCGGCCGGGCCGCTACGCCGCTCAGGACGGGGCTCACGGTGTTCACTCTCCCGCCCGTGGAGTCAAGCCGGTGGAAAGAGCATACCAAAATGATCCAGAAGTCAGTGTTTCTAGATCATCGCCCCTGATGCGTGCGCAGTCAGGGGTCGTCGAACTTTCCAGTGGGTATCGTAGGTATTTTGCTATACCAAGCGTAGAAAATGAAAAGGCATAAGTCGGGCTTGAGTGGTAAGTATACAGAGATTATGGTGATATGACTCTCCCCCGGGGGAGAGGGGAATCATCATCTTATTACATAGATGGTGTATTCAGCTTATTCACTTCAGGTGTGATCTAATACATTGGTAAGCATTCCAAATATGCAAAAACATGGGTGCGAAAGAAAATGCGGGTGCTTCTTTCTCGAAATGGCCTCATGTTTCTTTCATAGAATCAAATAAAAGGGCAGATCATAACACATTGTTTTAAGTTTTAATTTTAAAGACTCATTTCCTTTTTCCTTTGTTTTAATTTATAACAGAATGATCAAGGCGGAGATCAAGGTTCATTACTAGATGCAAAGTTTACTACATTTTTGAAAGCACGACTGAATTGCTCTGTAACAGGATTATTTCCATTCAACTATGACTTCTTGCGTAAGTTTTGCATGTGTTACTGATCAGCATAGATATCTTGTGAAGTATAAAGCCTGAACTATTTGATTTGCATAATCTGGTTGTCCATTAATTTCTTAGAGAAAAAAATGAGGTTGGTAAAAATGTTTGTTTTTTCAATTTCTTGTGGTTATTTGATCAATTTGGTGGAAGGGCACCCAAATCACAAATTGTGTTACTCTCTTGCAAGATTGCAAAATCTTTTGGCCTGCTATACTTTGTTTTGTCTGAAGTATGAAGTGACGATGCGCGCGTATACCACCTTTCAGTGGCAATGCACTTGTGCTTTGCCTACGCACGCGCTGAAAGCGTGTACTACGTACACGCCCGCGTCGCAACTTCATACTTAGGGCTGGACAGAGTATCAATGCCTGTATGCTTCGTCTGGCCTGAAATAAGGAGTGACATCATAGCTTTCACGCATCTATTGTGCATGTGTATCGCGCACACCGACTTTGTATGCATGCGATTACAGCTGTGGCTCACTGCGATTCGCATGTGTAAAAGTGTGTGAAAGCTATGACGTCACTCCTTAGTTCAGGCCGGACGAAGTATAGTCACTCGGAATTCATTTTTTTTTTAGTAGATGACACTAGCGGTCGGAATTTTTTGTGTCTCCTGCTAAGCACTTTGTCCACTGTTGTTGTGTGTTGATGATGTTGTTCTTGTCTGTTGATGATTTTGTCAGTTGTGAAAAAGGGGTTAACATTTGCCTGTCATATCCACAATTATTAATTATCAATGAGTTTGGGTATTTTTTTCTGAACATTTGGTCAAAAAATGAAGGGGGCATTTATTAGAGAGGGAGCGTTAATTACAGGCAATACAGTATTTGTATGCATCTTGAGCTTTTCTTGCTGTCTCTGATTGGCTAGTCACATCAAAATAACCCTCTGAATATCCAATCAAATTGACTGGTTGTGGCCAGGGGTGTAAAATAAATCTTGATCAATAAGGCCAAAAATGAAAACAGTTCAACGCAGCTTCCTGTAGTTCAGAACCCTAAGCACTATGCATTTTTCTGTAGTCTGCAAGAATTGCAGAAGGCACATAGAGATTACTCGTATGTCTGTGTATCTGTGTGTATGTGTGTGTGTTTGTGGTCAAAATGTTAACCCTTAATATATTGCATGCCGTATGAGTTCCGTAAGACCTACAATGAATGATGTAACTTGGTGGAAAGGAGGGGGCGGGGTGGAGTGACATGTTGGTGACCTCATGTGCCCTTGGTGACATGGTGTGATCTTGGTGACCTCATGTGACCTTGGTGACCTCATGTGACCTTTGGCCCCATTCACACACCGCGACGGCAGACGACACTCGCGGTCCGGGGGCCGCACTGTTTTTGTGTCGTCTGCAAGAATTGCAAAAGGCACAGAGGGATTATTGTGTCATCTGCAAGAATTACAGAAGGCACATTGGGATTACTCTGGTCCTATGTCTGTGTATCTGTATGTCTGTGTATCTGTATGTCTGTGTATCTGTGTTCAAAATGTTAACCCTTAATATATTGCATGCCGTATGAGTTCTGTAAGGGCTACGATGATGTAACTTGGTGGAAAGGAGGGGGCGGGGTGGGGTGACATCTGGAGTTCCGTAAGGCGTATAATGATGTAACTTGATTGAAGGAAGCGGGTTAAAGAGTTCTCGATCTGATTAGATGTTGGGCATATTTTGGGCAAATTACATATGCAAATGAGCTAATTAATATGCAAAAATCAACATAATCGCTATATTTTTGAAACGATGCATCAGATATGCAAAATTCCTTCACTGCATGAAAACCCATTTAGGCCATGATACGTTTGCGATTTAACCATCTTTTCATGCTACAGCACTGGGGATAACTTACTTCCTTTACTAAAATTTAAAAAATATTATGTAAACCAGGAAAACCTGTATCCCCAAATGAAAAGAGTGCACATTATTTAGAAAAATGAATAAAATGTCAACTCAATTTACTTCCAGAATGTCAGTGACCAATATGTACACGTAAACTCAAGCGAACAATAGAGCTAATGATGTTCAACAATCAACCTAAAACACTTCGGATCTTTTTCTCAACAGGGTATGCAGGTCCATTGTTACTGCCTACACTGTTGAAAAGATTACAAGCTATTTCAGGTGTTATCCCTTCCCCGTATTGAGCTGTAGTATCTGTTCAAAATAAAGGGCACATACTCATCTCGCTCATGATTTTAAAAATGTAGGTCGCTGAATTGAAATACCATTGCCTTTTTGGTAAATTGAATAGAACTACGTGTGGCTTAGGTATGCAAATGAGCTAATTAAATATGCATAATTGCGGTATCGCTAAAAGGTAAGGGGGATATGCAAAATTCCTTTGATACATGAAAAACTACTATGCGCTATCTTGTGTGTGAATCATGGAGGGGAGAAGGCTGGGGTGTTAGGGAAGGGGGAAGGCGTGCTGTGGTGTGTTGGGGAGGGGAAAGGTGGGGTGTTGGGGAGGGAGAAGGGTGGGGTGTTGGGGGGTCGGACAGGGTTGGTGGTATTGGGAGGGGCAAGGTGGGGTGTTGGGTAGGGGAAAGCATGGGGGGGGAGGGGGAAGGGTGGGGTGTTGAGGAGGGGGAAGGGTGGGGGTTGAGGTACGGGAGAGGGGAGCGGGGGGGTTGTGGGGGGGAAGGGTGGGGTGGTGTGAGGAGGGGGCACAGGGTGGGGTGTTGGGGCGGCAGGGTGAGGGTGTTGTGGGGGGGCGCTGGGGGATGAGGGGTTGGGGAGGGGTGGGGTGCATCGGGGAGAAGGCAGGGGTGGGGTGACCTGGTGCAGCATGTTTCCTTGGTGACCTCATGTGAAACCTTGGTACCTAATGGACCCTTGAGTGACCCCAATGTGACCTTGGTGACCCCCAGGGACTCGGTGACCCAGGTGACATTTGTGAACCCATGTGACCCAGTGACCTTGGTGACCTCAAGTGCCATTAGTGACGCATGTGACCTTGGTGACCTCATGTGAACTGGGTTGACCTCATGTGACCTCGGATGACCCCATGTCACTTGGGGACATGACGCTGAACCTCATGTGATTTACACTGTCACCTTGGTGACCCATATCACTGCCCCATTCACCAAAATTTGGTGCATTATGGGAGGGGTTTGCATTGGGAGGAGGGCGGGAGGGGAGGCGGGAAGCGCCGGCAGTTTCTGGTGACCTCCTGTGACTGGTTAACTCTGTGATCCTCTGGTGACACAATGTGACCTTGGTGACCCATTGTGACCTCGGTGACCCATATGTGACCTTTGTGACCCCATGTGGACCTGTGTGACCTCAATGTGACATAGTGACAGAATGTGCCCTGGTGACCTCATGTGAACCTTGTGACCTCATGTGACCTCGGTGACCTCATGTGATTCATGTCACTTGGTGACCTCATATCACTGCCCCATTCACAATTTTGTGCATCGGGGAGGGGTCGAGGTGGTGCATCGGGAGGGGGAAAGGTGTGGTGCATCGGGGAGGGCGGGTAAGGGTGCGTCGGTGAGGGGTGTCATTGGGGAGGGGGCAGGGTGGGGTGACATCAATGTTACCTTGGTGACCCCATGTTTATCTTTGTAACCCCATGTGACTTTGTGACCCCCGTGTGACCTTTGTGACCCATTTGACCTCGTAACCCATTTGACCTCATGTTACCTTGTGACCTCATATCACCTGGTTGACCTCATGTCACCTCAGTGACCCTATGTCACCTCGGTGACCTCATGTCACCTTTGGTCCATTCACAAACCGCGCGGTAATGACACAGCGGTCCAACGACCGCAATGTCTTTTTTTTTATTATGTTTAAATTATTTACTGAGGAGATTGCATTTTTAGACAACATTGTTTTTCAGCCGCTTCCCGGCCAAATTTTCCTTTTTGTGTTTCAATGAAAATGTTAAAAATCCTCTTGAAATCTTAAAAAAAGAAATGCAGTAAAATGTGTTTGTTTAACACCCATACGAGTCATAAGCTGAGACGAACCTAAAAACATGCTGGTTGTATGCAGTAGTTTTCACAAGCATGAAGCAACATTTTCTCTTCTAGCCTGATTTATTTTTTCAGAGGATTGTATGTGTCACCCAGAGATGCCAACATCATAATGCTGCCTTCACTACCACACCGTAAGTACATTTGACCTTTTGGTTCAAATGTTCCAAATTCCAAATTTGTTCCAAAAAAGAGACAAATCTTTAATTTTTGCATTTGTTATTTTGCCTTAACATTTTAAATAGCCCATGTCCAAACATGGTAATCAATATGTGCAAATTCGTGTCGCAATCTGTAGAATTTGCAATTTTTGTTATTTTCTGTCCAAACTGCAGACGTTACAGCAAGTGGCCTATGGGACTGTGGGCAACAAGCATTTGCTCATAACACAAAACCGCCAATTGGGATCAACTCAACTTGTGAACGCTTTCCTCACATAGATCTTATAGTGAATTTGAATAAAATCGAAGGTGCTGGAATCATGAAAAGCCCTTTAAGATCCTCTAAATTCTGAATTCATCTGACTCTTGAACTCATGCCTTTTCCCTTTTTAAATCCCATATTGATAATTAAAAATTATCATCTCAGCATCTCAAACAGATAGGGGACTGGCCTCAAACCTACTGTTCTCTGGCCCAACCCCTTTGGCATAGGGTTTGTCTTCAGGCCACAAAGATGTTTAACAGTCTTTACAGGAACACTTGTTTATCTTTGAAGTAGTGAGGGGGGGGGGGGGGGGTGGGGTGGATAAGTAAAAATTATTAAAATTAGGAAAAAGGGTTATTTTTTAAGTAATATAGATAGATATATTAATATATAAATAAAAAAAGTAAAAAATTGTTTTTATAAATTTTGATATAATATTACAAATTTGTATGCATTTACGCTAGGCCTATTTCATAAATTAACTCCCTGTCTACCTCCCTATTTCAAAAGATATGTTTGTTTAACTAAGCATTGTTAACACCTTTTTGGAATACAGCCAAAATTTCTATGCCACATTGGTTTTGGAACAGTTTCTGGGGAGGGGTTCTCAAAAGTGTTGCTGGGCGCTCTCAGTGTTTCAAGGTGTTCATTCTAGGGTTCCGAAAAGTGACCACTAATAGGACAGTTTATTCTTTATAATGTTACACCTCTACCTGGACTAGTGGACTAGTTTACAGTGAAAATAACCCTAACAATTTCCAATAAAAAATTATAATTTGCAGTACAACAGAGTGTAAATACTCAAAAGTGTGTTTGAAGCAATTTAGTGGGGGGGGGGGGGGAGGGGGGTTTGGCCAAGCAGATTCCTTATTGTGTGTATTCGTTGCTGTGTGATGTGTGTGTGTGTTTTTGTGTTGTTGTGTGTGGGTTGTGTGTGCATATGTGGGTGTTCAATTTTGGTTAGGTTGACTGTTTTTGTTCTCCTGCCCAAACACCTGGGCCAATTTGCAGCAAAAAAACTTGATCAGAAGAACACTGGCCCAAGTTTCATATGTGGTGTACTCTGATTGTGGAAAGAGATCATGTGGGCCGATTAAGGGGGCCTTCTTGAAAATCTGTCTATTCATTTTCCCGACAAATCAAATGCTACGATCTCCAAATTTGGTCAGTATAAGCACTGACCCATGGCCCATATGAGGTTTACAGAGATTGGGGTCAAACGTTATGTGGGTGGATTAAAGGGGCATTCTGTCACTTTAGATACCGGTTTGGAATTCATCTCCTGCCCAAATGCTTAGGGCGTAAGAAGCGATTTTGATGATCGGAATCATCGAAAAAAATCAAAATTCCTATTTTGGTATGTTTGTTATTGGCATGGGGTGCTGCTAAAATAACCTGCATTGGTTAGCTTAAAATTCTGTGTATTAAAGACAAGATAGTATTTTTAATCTGATTCCCTAATTTCTATATGATTTTGTTACCATTTGATATTGCCATCCTCTTACCATTGATTCCAAATGAGTACCAAAACATCCTAGCATAGCATAACATCAGAATGACGTCATAAAGACAATTAGGCAGCAAATAATTCTCAATTTCAGAAATTACAATTAAATAAAAAAAGTCAATTTTTTACTAAAAAATTTTTTTTTTTTTTAAAAATATTGATTTCATGTGTTGTTGGCTCACATGATGGGAAATAGTTTTATCATACTCAGAGTATGTTACAAGAGATTTTGCTTCTGCCATAGTAATGTTTTGGGGTCAGAAAATTTGCACATATCAATATCAATTTTCGACCCTATATACAGTATTTTCACACGTTCCTTGAATTATGATGTCATAGTGACGTCACAATGGGAATGTTTGCACTTATTTTGATACCAATGGAAAGAAGAAACTGTAAGCTATCCTATGGTGCAAAATTTATAGGAAAATCAGATGTTCAATGAAGAAAATCAAAGGGGGCAGTAAACTACTCCCTCCTTTGGGTGTGTTGTTACAAAAATGGCTTCAGGTAGACTGGGTAACCAAATGCAGTAAAGTTTTATTTTTTTTTCAAGAACTTTTCATGATATGATAATTTGAATTCCATGAAGTTATTACAGGTATTCCGTCACATTCATTGATTGATTAAACATCTGAACATGTTTTTCGGATCTTTTTCTCATAGATTGAATGGACAAGCTAACTCTGCTGTGTGTGTTTACCGGATGGATGAAATTGCTGCAGTGTTCAGTAATTCCAAATTCAAGGGTCATAATCCAAAGGAATTATGGTTGCCTGTTGATAACAATGATTCTGTGCCAACTCCACGCCCTGGAACGGTAAGATTGGATTGGTAAAATGAGTACATTTTCCTATATCCCAGTATACAATACTTAGGCTATTGGTGTAGATGATATGAGGCTGTGGTCTATGAAATGTCCATTTAAAAAAAAAAAATAAATGTAAAATAAAGGCCTATCCAATGTTTAGAGAATAAAAGACAGGATTTCCTCTTGTTGGTATCGAATATCGGGCTCATATTTGATAGGCATGTATAAAAATATTGGACTGCCTATCAAATATGAGCCCGATATTCGATACCAACAAGAGGAAATCCTGTCTTTTATTCTCATTCTTATTCAGTTTATCATTATTTATTTTGTTCTTAATAATGTTATTGTTATTTCGGCCTGCACTAATTGCCGAATATTGTTTACAGACAAAGAGTGAAAGCAGCCCCCCTGTAAACAAAATGTTCGAGTCAAGAGGGGAGAGCTTACGATTGGGCCACACAGATTGCACGGAAGAGAAGTAAATAATGTGATTCGTTCCACGTACGGTGCTTTCAAATGTGAACACTTCAAAGCATAATGGAAAGTGCATGCATTTCAGTAGGTGTCAATGAAATTATGGCTTATCATGCCTTGCCAGCAAAATATTACTCTTCATAATTATGGAGAACACAGAAACAAAATTACTGAATGCGAAAGGGAGGGTTTACGTGTTATGAGTCATGACCATCTGACATGCATGATCAGCTGTGCAGATGAGTGAATCATGAGGTGTGAAATCTCAGGACTGGATGATTAATCGTATTATCGCGAGATGGCCAAGATTAGAGTTCGACACCAAGCTATTAAAGGTGATTCAAAAGCTTCCAAGTAATAACATGCATAGATCTTAGCCTAAGGTGTACGTGGCAATGGATAATAAATGATTCCACTCACACCTAGCCCCGGTCCCTGGACCCACGTCTGGAACGGTCATATTTCCCTAATGGAGGGCTCACTTCAGCAGGATTCACACATGCAGGTGAGAAACATGTTGTGGACTAATCCCCGGGGCTTAATCGTTATTTCTTAAACTTAAAATAATGATGACATTGTTTATAGAGTTCCAAATACGTTTTCTTGCCTAGGATCACAATTTTGTATTATTTGGTCAAATTTTCTGAAATCCTACCCGGCACTAGCTTGATCATGTAATGAACCTTGCATCGACTAGGACTTCGTGAGACAGACTGTGAGAGTGACATTGCCTCTGAACAATTTTAATAACCCCGTAAATAATCAAGGTAATTGAACATTCATATGTCTTCTTAAACACTTGAAGCTAGGTGATCGACAACCACTCGAATATTGTTAATCTTATTATCTTATTAATGTTTTTTTTTTTTTTTTTAAAATGTTCCATTTCAATAAAAAATGGTCTCATGGAAATTTGAACTTGGTCGACCTAACAGCCACTATTGTTCATATCCATCTGGAAAACATTGTTGGGTGGAGTTGCGATATATAAAAATATTTTTTTCAAAAAAACTTAACCTGATTTAAATTGTTCTATTGTTTGATTTCACATTTTGGTTGTCTCACTATTTAACCCGTATTTCATACACCTTGAAAAGCAAAAAACGGTCTCTGAAATACGGGCACATTGCTTTTTAAATGGCATGTTTGGGTTTGTTTTAAGTGTTTTTGTGTGTTTTTCCTTGGGTTCTGCACTTTTAGGAAAAAATAACAATTTTGTCAAGCGGACAAAAAGTGAACCTAAAAATCGTTTGGTTTAATAGGGCCTATTGCATTTCCTTTTCCCAAAACAAAACGAACATATTTCCAATTTAATTAGGTTTTTAATTGTTTTTGATTTCTTCTTTACTTTTTTTAAGCATGAGCGTTGGGTTGTGTGTGTATGTGCACGTATCATTTTGTTTACTTTTTTTTTAGTTACTTTTTTTTAAAACAGCTGATCGATTGTTGTTCAGAGGAGGTTTGAACACTCACAAAAAATACATTGTTAATATTGTGCGTAATAAAAAAGTTTTACGTACAAAGTGCACGGTGGCCTTCGCACACCGCGGCACTGCCTTTTTTTTCCCGCCTTTTTTTTCAACACATCACTGATATTCAAAAGCATATATTTAATAGACGTCACACCCCAGTTGATTTGTCCTTACCGATTTCTCGTCAGTTTCGCTGCCATAATTTCAGCAAATCGCTTTTTCATCACCGCTCCTGAGCGTTGCAATTCATCCTGGTCGACGACATGACTGGACCGAGTTACGTAGATATGACAGTTTCGGTCCCATACAGGATGCTAAATCGGCAAGGATGCCTTCCCTAAAATCCTCAAAATTTGCTCATTTAAAATATTGCATTAATTTAAAATATCAAAATTAGGTCGTATTGCCATAACACCAACGGTAGGGTCACCACATAAATTTATCGTGTTAACGTCCTTTTAAAGTAGTTCCGGCATGTATTTGTTTTGTGAAAACGCCACTCATTGTTATGATTATGCATAGCGCGTAAATACACGGTCACTGTCATCTATCACTGTCTAATATCGGCGGATGATAGACACCTAAAACCAATAGAATTTCGCGATTTCTCAACAAAACACGCCCATGATACGAATAGAAAAAGAAAATCATTTGCGCGAAATTGAAAAAATGGAATGGAGGGAAACCGTTTTTAGGGTGATTTCTTTGTTCTTAAGTGTAGGTAAGTAGATTAATTGGAAAAAAGAAGCTAATCTATTGGGCCGATTTTCCATTTTGGCCAAAAAAAACCTCTACATGTATGTTGCAGCCAAATGAGTATATTGTTAAAAAATTGGCGTGTTGCATCTGTGGGTTTGCCTCTCGAGTTGACAGAATTTTATTGAAGAACTCGATCTGAAAGTGTTATTTTTGATTGTTTGATCGTATTGTGAACTTGTGAAGAACCATTTTTTTGCGTAAATGATCCCTAGAGATCAAAGTTAGACACATGCGCTTTGCCATATTGCAATTCCGAAAGCAGTCGCTGTGAGCATGATTTTAATAACAACACCTAACGAGACTATACTCTGGAACTGCACATATGCATACTCTGTATTAAGTGACAGGAGGATATTTTTTAGGATACGAATTTCTCTAATTTGCACGTGGATCGGTTGTAGACCACCTACCCAGAACGTTACAAAGGTTTAATGGACAATCAGAAAAGACACAGCAAACCTTGTTTGAACTGACCTGCTATGTAAATCGTTTCCCCATAGAAAAACCTGCTTTGATTTTCTGTCGTGAACGGCAGAAGAAAACTACTAAATCATCATCTTATACTTAAAGCGGCGTATTCGGCTATTCCACTTCAGGTGTGATCTAATACATTTGTAAGCATTCCAAATATGTAAAAAACCGGGGGTTCGAGAAAAATTGGGCGCTTCTTCCTGGAAATCTTCATGTCTTTAATGATGTGACCTGGTTGCCTTTATTAAATTCTTGTCATGCACACTTCTTGTTTTCCCATTGTTTACAGAGCATTTTATTGATTTTCTATTCAAGGGTTTAAGGCAGCGATTTTTGTCTCCTGCATTGATGGGGCTGCCTGTTGGTTGGTTTATGTCAATGTTAGTTGTGTTTGCCTTTTTCAAGAATGAAATTTGTTTTAAATACTCAAATCAAATTCGCAGTCCAGCAGGGAGAGTGACCTTCATTATCCATAGAAACAGCACGACACAAAAACCCTATTGCACTGGATGTTGGTGTGGTAAACAATCAAGATTCAACTTTGAAGTTGCGCCGATATTGGATTTAAGGCCATAGAACAGCACGGCCAAAAAAAATCCTATTTGTATGTCATTAGTTACATATTCTCTAATATTATACTGTACAATGTTGGTGATTATGGTTCGCATGTTGCAAGAGTTATAGCTAGCTAACCATATGCAATATGTAAGGATTGGCATCGAAATGATTGGAGCAGCTTCACCAGTAATCTACAGATGAAATGGGTTTTGGTGTTCTTGTCATGCAGAGTTGCGAAGCACATAGCAGGGATGTGAAATTTCTCGTTAAGAAGAGGATTTCCTCGTTTTTGAAATGTTGTTTTAGTGCCAAAATTTTAGCTTTTTCTTTGATTTTCAGCCTGTTTTTGACATTTTTATGCCTTTTATCTCTTTTCCCACCCTTTTCCTCATTTTGTCCCCCTTTTCCTCATTTTTGTCCATGGCCTTTCACACCCTTGACATAGGGATTACTCTGGTCGTATGGTGTGTGGTCAAAATGTAACCCTTAATTTATTGACATGCCGTATGAGGTTCCGTAAGGGCTATGAGATAAAAACTTGTGGAAAGGAGGGGGTGGGGTGGGGTGGGGTGGGGGTGACATTTGGTGACCTCATGTTACCTTGGTGACCTTTGGGGACCTTTTGCCAGTCAAAATGTTAACCCTAAATATAATACATGGCTGTATGAGTTCCGTAGGGCTACGATGATGGAACTTGCGGAAGGCGGGGGCAGGGTGGCGGTGAAGTGTGTGGTGACGGGTGGTGACCTCATGTGACCTGGTGACCTCATTTGACCTTTGGCTCCATTAACAAAATCATGAAGCAGATGAACCTATCAGTCCGGGGACCGTGATGTATTTTTTTTTGTTATGTACACTGCATTACAAAAGTAACTTGATAATTGGTTTGACTACTCAGCACTGAGTACATTCAATAGGGGAGCTTCAGTTTTAAACCAAATTGACTTTTAATAAATTGATACAGAAATTCACTCAAAGGTTCCTCAAATTGATTTATTTGTACTGAATACTGCATTTTTATTCAAAAACAAATAAGCAATATTAGGATACATTTGAAAACATAATTATTCACTCAAAACAAAGTATGCCTAAAATTATTTTATAAATTAACATGCGGCAGCTATTATAAAAGCACACAAGAAACACTCAATTTTCTGAAAAATACTGCCCTTGTCTCTTGAAGTGTTGATATCTACACAAACCAACTTGTAGCATAAATATTTCTGTAATTAAAGGTCCATGGTCTGACAAATTTAACCCTGAAAAATGTTATGTGCTCCGTATACCAGCCTCAAAGTCTCCGATTATAAGTCAGTATAGGTTGGGTAATTGTTTTACAAGAAACAAATTCACACACTTATCTAGGGGTGGACATACAACATGATTTGAAATGGAACTCACACATAATCGTATCACCACAACTGCTAATCATACATTGGGGTTTCTACGCAGAAATATGCGTTCCTGTAACAAAGAAATCGAGGAGGCTTATAAGACCTTGGTCTGCCCCAATGTCGAGTATTGTTCAGCAGTGTGGGACCCATTCACTCAAGAACTCATACATAAGGTTGAAAAAATCAGAGAAGGGGTGCAAGGATGGTATTTAAAGGGAAGTCGTGATCAATAGCCCTCCACCCGACTACCTAAAAAATGTTGAGATTTTTAATCATTGAAACGTTAGCCTTAGTAATCCACGGTGCCCAATCTTACGGGCAAAGTCGGTCGCATCTGTAAGAATCGCAATTTCGTATTTTCTGTCCGGAAACTGACCAAGAAATACAACACAGTAGCTATGGGATCGTGGGAAACGAGCAATTGCTAATAACAAACAAAACCGAACAACCTTGGCCCTGGGACAGGTAGTATACAAATAATACATGGGTTGGAGGGGAAATAGTGCAATCTATTTTCCCGAGGGTACTGGCTACAGGCCTACCACCCCGAACCCGAAGGTGGGAGGGGGTGGTAGGCTGTAGCCAGTACCGAGGGGGAAATAGTTGCACTATTCCAAGACTCGCATGTGAGTATTTGTTTTATTACAACCTTTACAAAGATTTATGCGAAATGGTAGTTTTCAAAAGTGCCTTTGGAGACCATATCGGTTTTGATTGTAAGATTTTCCACGTTTTCTGTGCATTAGAAATCGCCATTTATTCGCCATCCCGTTTGTACAAGGGTTTGACGATTAACCTCGGGTAAAAATCACCCAAAAAAACTCGTGCAAGTCGGAACAATTTAGCACTTCAGGCTTCAGCGAGAGAACTTCCTTTTTACGTACTGTAGTATGAAAAGTTTACAAAAAAGGGGGGGGGGCCTTCCGGAAGAAAATACGTTTGTTGAATCTTTATTTGTATTAAAGCAGCAATTTCGTCGTCTTGTCAAAGACGCTGACCGACTGCTGCAGCGGCCATTTTGTGTGTTGTTGTTAAAAACGGAGGAGGTTCCTTCCTTCTATTTAGGAGAACCATAATAACTACAATGCGTGACAAAATGCAACATAGATAACTTTGCCTCTGGGTACGATGATATAGGGAAAGTAGTTTAAAAATCCGCAGGGAAATAGCTCAGCAAAATTCACTGAAGCTCAATTTCTCATCCTGGGTCCTGTGCAATTGACCAATGAAATGGAAGCACTTATGCCGATTACTAAGGAATATTTATAAGGTGTAATATATGGTTACCAGATACCAGTAGAAGGCCCTCAAAGGGAACCTTACCGGACCATAAACAAACTGTGATATTGAGGGAATCACATTCACAAATGTATTTCTGTTTTTTTTTGGGCCAGGTACAAACCCCCAACCCGAAGCAAAATATGCTTCATAGACAAGTATGTACTGATGGACCAGGCCGTACCCAATAAGCAAATGATACAAACCAAGAAGTAGTGCTGGTTGCATTGATGGACCGGATCATCCTGTCATGGTACTAGATGGCTTGTAACTGTACAGAGATGGATAGTATCACGAAGAGTTTGTGGCGAAGGGGATGTTTCGCGTTTCTTGGCCAGGTGAGCAATATAGGAAGAGAAGCAGTTGTAATAATATGATTGGAAAGGGTGATAATGGAACAATTTTAACGCTTGCATAAGCCTATTTTGTCGGCCGCATCACAAGTGGCGTATTCAACATTTTGGAACCGTTTGGAGAAATTGGCATGTACGTTTGTTTTGTACACTCTACCTATTCACCAAATTTCAAACCTAAAAGTGGCTTTAATTAGTACAATATTAATTAACTAATTATGACGATTACAAAACGTTAAATAGTCCGATCAACATAACAACGTATTTGTGGAAAATCTATACTCACAGGCCCATGGCATCGTATCTGCATTTGAAGTAATCGCCACGTCACAAAATGACGATTTGGGCGACGTTTATTTGCAGTTCACGGTTAAAATTGTTTTTTTTGTGTTTTCACATAGTGAGTATTTGAGGAACGTGTCACATAAACAACGTATTGCGCCGTCGTATTTATAATTGTTGAAATATATATTTTGTCGTTTTTGTAGTAGTTATGTATTTTATTTAACATCATCTTTTCACATATAGAAATAGATTGGAAGTGATTAGTTCAAATACTTGAAATTTAACTTCTTTTTCTGTGGGTGATTTTCCACTAGGTTTTAATTGAATTATATGATTTAATTAAAAAACAGTATGGTGGCGAATTAAAATCCAAAATCTTCAAAGCCGTTTTTCTCGAAATGCGTATTTGCAAAGCGTTAGATTGTGACGCAGGCCGACGAATTGATCATGCTGGGGCCACACCACGTAAATAGTGTTATGATCTAGAGCAGAAAAAAACAGCTTTTCGAATCGATAAGATTTTTGGGCATTTTTATACAGGGACTATCTGGCGAAAAGGTTAGGAAAAGAGGAAATAGTTTACAACTTATGTCACATGTCATCTGGCAAGTTTGCAAAGGTACTGGTCCACACGTGCACAATTTGTGCTTGACCAGAAGTGAAGAAGATGGAAGATGACGCAATTCAAAGAGAGGGTATGGGCCATGCCTTCTGCGCTGTATCGATTCGTAAACCCCATCCACGGGAGGAGAGCAAAACCAACGTAAATTCATAATTAAAAATTATTAAAAATCATATAACTATCTGTTGCCCAAATAAAACTGCACATTTTCTTGAAAAATGAATAAAATATTACTTCCAATTTATTTCCCCCAATATCAGTGACACCAAGATCCAAGCTAGACGCAGAGCTTAAAGATAGTCAATTACCGGCCCGGTGTGCGGTTGTAGAAAAACACTCAGATTCCTTCATTCTGGGAGTGCAGAACCATTGTTATATTGTATCGTGGTTAGGAAAATACTCAGGGGTTTAACAACTCTCTGATTTAGACGAAGTCTTTTTTAATGACGTAAGCCCAAAATACTTATCCTCATTCGCAAATAAATTAAAAATCTTGAGCTTCTATAGTGAGTGTTCAATTAACTTTTGTCCATGAAGAGAATACGCTCAACATGTGGTAATTAATATTAGGAAGAATTGTTTTGACTTCAACCACACAACATAATGACAGTCCGTGAAAAATTCACTGACCATCCAGGATTTGAACCTGTGCCACCTTCGGTTTACTAGTCCGATGCATTACAAACTGAGGCTAATGGGTTGAAATGAGGCCTATAGATATTAAACATTCACTGCTCTTCCCCCATCTGACCCATTTAGATCAGTTGGTAGAGCATTAGACTAGTCAACCGAACGGTCCCAGGTTCAAATCCTGGATGGTCAGTGAATTTCACTGACTGTCATTTATGTTGTCTGTGGTTGAAGTCAAAACAATTCTTCCTAACTTTGTCAATGTTTTCATCATTTATCGGAAAGAAAGAAAAGAAAGAAGGAAACAAAACAAACAATCATGCCAGAGGTGCTGGGGCAAGCTTTGACCCCTAAACAATTTGTGAAGAATTAAAATCCGTACTATTGCTTAACTTCATTTGTATTCAATTTACCGCGCTTTTGAGAAGAAAACTTGGTCAACGAGCTATATCATATTGTTAAAATGGTTAGTTATGGTGCAAAGAGGACGGGTTATGGTTACTCAACCCGAAAATCATGGAGGTGATAACACCTGGCTATAACAATGGCTCCGCCATACCGGGCCCTTGTATTCTTTCTTTAGTTAATGCGTTGCTGAAGTCTAAAAATCCATTGGTCATGATATTAGAAAGAGAAATGATGTGACATTTTATTCATTTCTAAGAAAATGTTGCAAGTTTTTATTGGGGGCAACAGACGGTTTGATGTCACTGTTAATAAATTTATCAATAATTTTACACCGGGTTTTGTCTTCTCCCTTGAATGGACTACGAAATTTGTTATTGCAGCTTGTATTGGTCTATGCCCCATAGTCTAAAATTCATCCATTCTTTAGCATACATTTCATATACCTTATGAATAAAAATTATTAATCATGACTTTTATTTTGATTAGAGAGACAGACCCTTACTCCACCTCTGCACACATGCACTTACACTACATGTAATAATCTGTTCATGCCATTGTGTTAAATAGCACATGGGAAATGAAGTGAAACCCATCAATTTAAAGGAAAGATGAGAGCAATGATGGGAATTCCTCAAATTCAGGAAAATGATTAACAATCATTGAGGAACTACCACATAAAGAAATCTGGAGAAAATCAAAAGGAAAATCACTATTTTTCCCAGCATTTGATGTGAAAAAAGACTTGAGAGTAATCAAAAATATCACACCCTAAAGATGCAATTTAAAGGAAAAACATACCCTTAATTTGTATTTTCAATGGATTTGATACGGTATATACATGGTCTCCAAAAAACACCATATTATGCATTTTGTACTGGAACATGAGATCCACCTTAGAATACATGTGCCCCCACCCACCGGATGTTCATTCCATCCATAATAACGTTTGGAGGTGTCTTGAGCCCATCCCATAATTGCACCAGTTTTGAGAAAATTTCACCTTCAATGAGAGCATGTGATCCCACAAAAAATCCTATCTTATACACATAAAAAACCTGACTTGTACAGTCATTTTAGCCTACAAAGCATTCATACTTACAAATATTTAAAACATGATCAGTCTTGTGGTTCTCAAGTACTAAGTACTAAGTAAAGGTGCTGCAACGGAGGATTAAAATAATAGGTTTCCCAAAAAATATAAATTCTATTTTGGTGCCTGGTTGTAAAGCTTTATATCAAACATCCCATCTGTTAAGGATTAAGCTGAGAACTGTTTTCTTTCGTACAAAAATTGTAACCATTTCTAATTTCGTATAGGAGCAAATATTGAAATCTAGGACTATGTTTTCTATTGATCTAAGCATATACAAATCACATTGGTTTTCATTTTAGTCATTTCTGTGACGAATAAAAGGTATGGAATCTATAAAATCGAATCTCATTAATCACAACAATCACAGAAAATGTGGAGAATTGAAATCTCTCGTTGCACCTTTAAGTACGACTGGGGTTCCGTAAACAGTACAATATAGGGACTGACAATGCATTATGGGAATTGATTCAAAACACCTACTGGGACCAAAGTATACATTATACAAGTAGTAGGTGCAAAGGGTATAACATAATTTACCTCAATGAGATGTTACAGACTGATAAGGTTATGAAACAGGCCTTGGTCCTGTGACTCAGCAAATTGGTTGACACTACAAGGCGCCACCATTGGACGATTTATTTGATACGCTATCTGCTGCTATCCCATGCCATCTGCCATACGGGTATGCCATTGCAACTGGTTGCTGTGTGCCCACTGCATTATGGTGCCGTTGTTATGTCCCTTAGCTGTCGAAGCTCTGGAATTATTCCCAACCGGGACGCTCCAAACGAGAGTGTGTGAATGAACGTGAAAATTGACCCCTTTACGGGAATCGGAAGACAGTCACAGTCAATTCCCATTGAGTGTTGTTCCCTGCTATGAACCCAGACCTCTCCATGTAGTGTGCAATTGACCTAGTAGTAGTAGTAGAAAGTTAATTCCTCCTGTTAAAAGGAGCACGAAGACGAGTTTCGTAAAGAGAGAATCCACATCCAACCCATCACCACACGTACGTGAACCCGCATAAAAACCACAAAATCACCACTAGGGACAACACAACGTAATCTAAAGCTACCACAAAAGAAAAGGACTAATACAGCCCATGCGAAAATTCAGGCAAAAGGTACAAGCAGCAGAGTAAGGTGGATTCTCGGGTTAACGATGTATCTGAGATGATCTTGGAACTATGTTGGTGGAGAGCTTCAAGTCCGTTACGAGTTTGTTTTTTGAGAGCAGAAGCTTTGAGACACTTAGTGCAGTCCAGAATAAGCTGAAGAAAGATGTTGTCGTTAGAGGAGATTTCTTCCCACATATCTTCATTGAAGTTTAGTTTTCTGCAATGACGGAGATCATGATCGTTGATGTATTTGGGACGTGGGGAAACTTGCGAGAGCTGTGCATTCCCCAGAAGGAAAGGAAAGCATTACGATTTTCAGGATGTTCTCTGCACAGCGGGCATGTTGGATCAACAGCAAACTTGTTGAATCTGGCCTTGTTTGCCTTCAGGATGTAAGTGCCAGCTGGCCAGCCTACACTTTACAGATGGTGTGCCTGGAAAAACTTGCTGTTCCCAATTGATGTAGCGTATTGAAGATTTGAGATTGGATTGATGTACAGCTTTCGTGCCCAGTAGTTTCAAACTGCGTTTTGACAGTTGTTCTCCAAATGCGCTTTTAGATGGGGATTTTTCTAAAAGATTGTCATCAGACAAGGCATTTTGGCAAGTGACTCCTGTCCCAACAAAACCCGCTTGTGGGATTTAATGTCTTATGCAAGTTGCTGAATGGCAATCTGGGTTCAACACCTTGTCCTATGCAGAGTCCAAAATAAGTGAGTCTTCGCTGATCTATGATTGCCTCAATAGATAAATTGTCCTAAAAGGTAGACAAAGCCTCTACTGTGGTTCGATCTGGAGAGGCTGAATTGCCTAAGGACCTTCACATGGCTGTGTTGGAGCTGACTTCCTGTAATGCCTAAGGTTGATTGTTCAATATCATGCAAATATCTCCGGGCACAGCACAAAGACATTCAGTATTCTATGCTGACTAGGGGGTTGAAGATACCATTCTTCCATGCAAACCTTTTTTTTGCTCCCATGCAGCATATTGTGTTCTTATAGCTAGCTTAGCCTCTCATCAATCAGGGCCTTATTGTTGTTGCAGTGTTCTACGGAGGCCTAGATGAGTACATTCAGAAGCGACCTGAACAGGAGAATCCTTGAGTTTAAAAGGTTGAACTTCATGCACCAACATTCAGTGGTGTTTGGAATTCAAGATTGAGCTGGAACTTTTTCTGGGTGGAGTAATAACGATGTTCGAAGCATACTCTGCAGATTGCCTGAAGGCATAATTTGAAGATCACTGACACTATCTGCAGCTATGTCAGGGATATGTGTGCACATGTTGGAGACCCACAAATTCGAACCCAAAGGTAGTAGAACCTGCTCTCGAGCTTTCCAAATCTATCAGAGGGAGATTTAATGAGATCTTGTAATATCAGTGATGGGCATCCTCCTGCAGCAATCCATGTAGCAGTTCAAACTCTCTGGCATACTGGTGATTCCCATCTGACGGCTAGATGCGCCATCATACCAATTCAGCATAATTCTCCATAAGTCAGGTTCTACACCCATGTCGAACAATTTTACAAAGAGGGATTTCTAAAAAAACAAATTCAAATGGCTGTACGGGCATCGAAAGAGCAATGATGGAAAAGCTCCTTCTTCTTAGACTCGCGGGCTTCGTTCACTAGCTCAGACACTATTAGGGCTGGATTTAAGAAATAAAGGGTTGCAGTATCATTATGGCAATAAAATAATGTGTCTGAGTCAGAAAAACAAAAGAATGGGCGAGGTGCAGCCGGAGAGCCATGATTTAAAGTTTTCTGCCGAGGATACATTATTACGTCCCATAAATGACACTGCAAACCATTTATTTTCTGAGTCTATTACCGTAAACAGCTTCATTAATCGGAAAATGCATTGGCGACCCATTACTGTAGAATAATGGGCAGTTAAACTGACCAGGATGCTGCAACTTTCAACAAATGGGCAGCAGGGTTAATAGAATAGTCGCTGATGAACCATTACTAAACCCAAGATTGCATGCGCTCTGTCATCTTGAAACAAATCTCGCAGGCGTGGTGCTTCAGTGTTTCATGGAAGCTTACTGAATGTAGATGTTATTGTTATACGCGATAATTATCGTTGCCGCAAACTCGTGCTTGCCACTTTTTATGCAGTGGAATGATTGTAGCCCTTCTTAGATTGAGGGGAGTAGATTAAAGCGTACTCATCTGTGTGTAAATAAGTTGTAGCTTAGTATAGGAGCCACCGCTTCATCTGCATATAATAAGATTGCTCTGCAACTTATCCATCCATATACGATCGATTTCTTTGTCTTTGAGTGGTCTCATTGCACGCATAACTTCATCAGTAGTGACTGGAGTGGTTTAAGTGAGGTCAGGGATGTAAAGTCCTCTAATGAATTCAAAGCGTTTTCCGTGGCTAACTTCAAGTCAAGTCAAGATAAAATTAGGATCATCTGTGGGGTTGTCGCAAGGGTCAAAGTGATTCAGCCCACGCATTCAGGATGTCCTCGTTATCGTAATGAGGTTTTCACCGACCACTGCGTTCAGTGCTACCACAGGGTAGCTCCTTTGTTTTGATGCGTTGTAGAACAACGGATTGTTCCTCTGATGCAGACATGATTTCTTCTTGTTCATGTTTTATTTGTTCGCTTCTGATAGTATTCTTTAGCTTATAATTGCTGCGTGAAGCTTCTCTATCTCCTGTGGGTGGAAGTGTTCTTTATTTTCCAAAGAGATCTCGGTTGTGCTTAACCAGCTTGGAGATTAATGTGACCACGGCCTAAAAGCTTTCTTGCCAGTTAATTCTTTACTGAGCATTATTTTCTAGCAGTAATGAAAAATGTTGGAATTGTTGAAAATGGCACAATCTATATTAAGGGTTGGCTCATTCAGGAGTTCAGTTGGATTGCTTAGATTCAATTCTCCTTGACAGCATGCAGGTAGGCTCTTTATCACGGTTATCTCCATTGAAGTTTAATCTTGACGGGAGCTTTTGCTTTATTTGTATGAGACTGTACTGGTCATCGGTACCGCTAACCGATGCTGCTATAGGATGGTGGTCGGAAGTGTTTGTAACTTCCAGGTCAAGCAGTTTCACTTCCTTGATGGCAGCAGATGATTCAGATGAAATAAGTTATGCGTAAATGGTTGACGAGCCCATGCCACCTTTTATGTTACATAGGTCACTTGATAGTAAGTGTGGGGTTAATATACATCCCAAGGTCTCTACAGAAGGAGGCAAGAAGTAAGACGATTATGGCCGTGTAAAATTTTAATTGGATTGTCCATTAAGTCCACACACAGAATTATGGTTGATTGTCGTGAATTTAATCACAATTTCACGAAGTTGGTGTAAGCAGTCTATCGTAGTCTTTGGCGGAGTCAGTCCTCTATGTGGGCTTTTTGTACGTATTAATTAACGCATAAATTCCTTAATTCAGGTGAGTCCTACAAAAAGGTTTCAAAAAAAGTTGACGGCATGTGGTACCGCTGCCATGTATAGGATGACTTGGAAATTCCTTTCTTTGAAGTCAGTAGCTCTTGAAAGGGATCTTCAGGAGGACTGCTGGCAAGCTGGAGGAGTCGGAGAACAATTTTTAAAGAGCCACTGACAAAGAATGTGGCATTGAGAATGTGATCCTGTGTTACGATATGGGATCTGATACTATCCCGGGTTATAATAAAGGATGCGCCCCCTCCTTTGAGTCTCCATGATGCCAGAATAGAGAATAAAACCGCGTTTCCTATAGCACTCGTAATTACATGTGTAATAGCATAGTCTTTATTATCAACATGATTCAGAAGAATGTGTGGTGTCCTGACATTTGGATTCTCCCACCCGTTCTGATGTGTGAGTCCCTCGTCGTGGACTGTAGTCAAAGTGTTTAAAAAATGACGGATTTTTATTCTGGCACACGGGCGTAAAAATGTAGTGTACAAAATGACGTACACAACACATCGTCAGTTTTCGTGAGTTGCCGACAGCCCGAAAAAGTATGGGTTGAAAGCTACAATGGGCCTACGGCTGTTAATATGAACACATTTTCAAATAACCTTGTGATGTAAGAAGGTTACATCATTCAAGATGCTCCAAGAGATGAGAATGCAGCTGGACTCTGAGGATATCAACAGAAGCCCAACAACCAGTGTGTTGTGAGCAGCGAGATGATTGGCTGTTATGGGAGCTCTCTGTTTATTATTGCTGAGACTGATATGTAATTTGTTAAAATAAAATGTAAAGCCTGATTTTTCCCAATTAGAGTGAGAAAACCAGAGTGACTTTAGTTAAATCAAAGTGTAATTTCAGAATATATTTTTTGCTGTGCCCAGAAACCAGATTTCTTCAATTGAGAACTTTGCCAAAGGATTTACCGAACTTTTGAACTTGAAACATAACCAGGATGAAGTGACTTATGAGGAAATGCACAGCAGCAGTAAAATTTAGTTTGAAGAATCATTCAGACTCGGAAAACTATTGCACTTAGTGAGTTAGTGCCATCGGGACATATATTTTTGGAAATGTTTATGTGCTAGTTTGCATATTTTTTGTGACCAAAATCATCCAAAATTTAATATTTTGTTCTGAAGGTACCTGTGTATTTTAAATCACAGCTTTAATTTTTTAACAGAGAACATTTTTATTCATCATGATGGACATTTGTTTTAAAACATTGATGAACAGTTGGTCAGATCATTAATCATATCTCAAGATCGATAATTTTTTTCTCAATTTTTTTTTGAAAGAGGAGAGATGTTACGATATGGGATCTGATACCCCCTGGTATAATAAAGAGCGCCCGCCTTTTTGTCTCCCATGATCATAGTAAGAGAATAACCGCGTCTGTGATGGAGAGCCATAGTGGCAGGCTGAATGGTTGCAGCCCCTCGGTGCTATTGCTGTTGACACGCTGACTCATTGCGATTCTGTTCACGGTGGAAATTGGCGTGGAAGATTGCTACCAGGTGGGAGTTCTGTCATAGGTGTGAAAGTGAATTGGTCTTGTCATTGGGGTTATCTAGCCAGGCAGTGTTCCCTGTCTGTAAGACGTTGAATGGGAGCTGGATGGGAACTGCATGTCGCAGATAGGTCAACAAGAGCGCAGTCTCTGTCTGCTAAGTTGGTGTGATTTTTTGACATTGTTATGCAGCAGGTGCTGTGTTGTCCACAAGAGCCTTGTTCCCCAGTTTTTTATGTGTGAGGTTTCACTGATCTCTTCCGAAGCACTGCAGGTGCAATATGCCCTAAAGCAATTGTTAAAGAAACTCTGATGGAGTAGGACGAAGGCAGCCAGTAATGTTCTCATGGTCTCGTTGAGTACTGTGGTCCAGCTTTTTTGTGTGAGAGTTATTGCAACATGCTGGGGCGGCATATTCAGCACTGTAGACAACCATAGCCAGGGCGGTGATGCACAGAGTGGATGGGCTAATCACCCCATGGAAGATCCGAGAGGTGGCCAGCATCAAATTTCCCTCAAAGATATCTTTTGCACATACTGACTCGAGGTTCTGCCGATAGTAAAGCTGACGATCAAGCTTCCACGTCCCAGATAAGATGGGTGTATAGGATTGTAAGGCAGAGATGCTCCATTGAAGTTGATTTGGAGCTGCGAAATGAGCCCTTTGGGGGTAAGAGGAAATGCAAGTAACAACTTGGCATAATATATGTTTGATGGAGAATTCTGACAAATGGCAGCTATTGCACTTACGACAAGTGGTTCGTGCATTCACACGACGACTTTGAGCCAGACTTTCCAATTGACACCCTTTCACGTCACAATATGCAGGTAGAGAGAGAGCCTCCCCTGTCTTGTACTAAATGAGGTGCTACACAACCTCTTGTATGCTCTAGCAGAGTCAACCTAATTGACTGTTTTGAAAGGCTATCATTTCATATTGTCAGCAAGGCCAGTTTGAGGATTTCCTGCAAATGCATGTTTTTGGCAAAAAGTTTCACCTTAAAAACTACTCACTCTAGAAAACTAAAACCTGCTCACCAATATAAGCTTGGGCAGTCAGTGTTTACCGGAAACAGAAAAAACACCACACTTATCTGGGTATTCATTTAACAAAAGACCTGAATGGGATATGCTGTTGCTGAAGCCAAGAAAGTTCTTGGTGTGCTTATGTAAAATCTTCATCATATACCACTGATTTGATGCTCCATAAGTCAACCTCAGACCAATTTCCCTACCGGCAAGTAGTTTCTCTCTCACACCATCACCGCCCCAATTTTATTTTCGTTGCAACAATAGTCCAAGCCTTCCTATGACCCAGAACAAAAAGAACTGTTTCCAAGACTCATTTTTTTCCTGCACACCTCAATGGCCCATTTTACAAACTGATCATTTAGTCAGTATAACCCAGACCACCCACAACCGGCAAAGGAACAAGCAGCAACCCTGAGGTAAACATTGCAAGAGTAATCAACTCCGAAAACATGCACATCACAACCCGTTGCAGTTGGCGTCACCCTGAGGCCTTACATAGTATCAAAGCCAAGCAAAGGGCGATGGTGGGTGTATGTATATAATCTTCCTACTTTTAAAACATATATGTTTTTTGTGTGAATACTTGATCAGCTTTGATATTGAAATTATAAGAAATAAATCTTGTAATAAAATACGACAAATTTTTTTCTTACCTGTTAGTTTTTTGTCATTTTGATACAGAGGATGGCCAAAGTGGTATAAGGCTTTCGTAACGTGGATCAGGGAATTCTGCAGTGACAAAAGTGATAGAAGAAATTGACCTTGACTGCCTGGTAAACCTACACCGATGTAGTTTTATTTGTGTAACCACCCCGGTCTGTGTCCCCCATAATAAAACAACCCCACCAAACAAAAAACCAAAAAAAAAACAAAAAAAAAAACAAAAAAAAAAAATTTTTTATTTTAAAAAAAAAAAAAACACCAAATTTTAATTTTAAAATTTCCGCTTTTTTTAAAAAAACACAAAAAAACAAAACGACCAACTGGGTTGGTTGGGGGTCCCCAACCCCCAAAACACAAAACAATAAAAACCAGCCACAAACCAAACAAAAACAAAACAACAAACGAGCCAACACCCCCCCCCCCCCCCCCCCCCCCCCCCCCCACCCCCACCCCCGCCCCCCCCCCCCCCCCCCCCCCTCCCCCCCCCCGCCCCACCCCCACCCCCCCCCTCACCCCCCCCACCCCCCCCCCCCCACCCCCCCCCCCCCCCCCCACCCCCCCCCCCCCCCTCCCCCCCCCCCCCCCCCGCCCAAAAACAAAATTGTGGTGGGTGTGTGTGTGGGTTGGTGTGGGGGGGTGTGGTTGTTTTGTTTTTGTGTTTTGTGGTTTTTTGTTGTGTGTTTTGTGGTTGTTTGGGTGTGAGTTGTTTGGGGGGTTTTGTGGTGTTGGTGGTGATTTGTTTTTTGGTGGGATTTCTGTTTGGTGGTCGTGGTTTGTTGGTTTTTATTGGCTTTGTGGTTTATTTGTGTGTTTTTTGTTTTTTTGGTTTTGTTGGGGTTGGGTGGTGGATGTGGTTTTTGTGTTGTGGGGGGTTGGTGTGGGGCGGGGTGGTGTTTTTTTGGACTCATACTTTTTTATACGTAGATCAGGCTTCTTATTCCTGTTTTATTTACTACTTTTTCCTAGCAACCCTTCTCTCCACGCCTTGTTTTTGCCCCACCTCCCCTCCACTCTCTCACCCTCCAATGTTCAATTGGATGTCACAAGATATGCGTTGGTCCAGTGCAACGGTCAAGTTAAAGTTCGAGTTCACTCTACCTACATTTTGAGTACTCATGATCTCTCGCCGCTGATCCCAGCTTGTCCTCGCTTGCCAGTCCATCACAGTAATTGTTCAATAAGGAAACCAAGAACTCGTTGGGGAATCAAAACCAAGATTAGTTGCAGCATACGAGCCAGCCCAATATTGTTGTTCCGGTAACTAAGAGACTAGAGAGCATAAAAGGAAAGCACATCTACCTAGTAATAACTAATCTATCATACTAAATGAACGGGTCTACTCTCTGCTTGTCCACAAGCGTTTGACTAAAAATCATTTCCCTTAACTAAATGAGATTGGTCACTTCATCACCCAGATTAATTAAAATCATAATTGCCCCAAAACGATGTAACACAGAACAGAAAAATCAAACTAAAACATAATCTATTTTATTTTTAAAGTTGAAATTTCTGATCAGTACTTTAATACAACATTTAGAGAGGTAATTTCTTAATACATTGTTCATTCACACATCTCAACCGTAATACTCATTTAGTTTTTGTAATTCTTTTAAGGTAAAACTTCATGCTTATTGTTTCCTAGTCTGCATAAAGAAAAGGTAATCAACACATTACTTCATCTTTAATGATGTCCTATGCATGTTAAACCCTCAATGAATCTAAAATTACTGAATGCCACTTTAATATAGAAAAAGTTCTGTCTAAACTCAACAAAACCACCCATTTTCACTTAATTTAGCATTTGATTCACATTAATTATTCACTATTCACTTAACAATAACGGAATAACATCTAAACACAACTCGAAAGTTCATTTAAACTTGGGTTGGGGGGGGTTTTACTTAGATTCATAGCAATGGAATGCTTGGTATTATAATCAGGTCCAAACTTAAAGAACTTCTGTATAGCCTTAAAATAGGCACTGCTTTACTCAACCTGCTGGCAAGATTTTTGAATAAAGCAACCCACAGCCCCTTTAAAATGTCCTGGGTAGAACTTGAACCAAACTCTTATGGAAAAAACATTACCTTTGGCATTAGACGAGTAAAACTGTCAAAACTTGACCCTGCTCCAAGGTGGGTCTTGGTACTAGCATGTACATCCTGTATACAGTTATGTTACATTGAAAGTTGGCCATCGTCCCTTCATTATGAAATAAAATTATCACTTATTATTAATTAGACTTCATATTTTATTAAGCAAGTACAAATAATGATTAATACTTTGTGTGAAAACAGTATATAGCCTCACACCAATTCTCATTTTTTTACTCAAGGCCCTGGCTTGGGCCACTAGCATCAGAATCAGTTCATGTAGAATTACTTAATCTACTTTCCATCATTAATGGCTTAGATACGCAACTTATAATAGTGAACCATTATGTAGGGGTACTCAAATCAACATCGGGTGATAAGAGATTAATTTCAGTCTTCAATTTGCAAGGGAAGACCACCTCCACCAATCATAATCGTCAAGAGCTATTCTTTTGAGGTTCTCTTAACACTTTTATGTTCCTACATCACAATTCCCATCGCCTGAATACATTGTTCTGCCTTATCAGTATTATCTAAAGCGATAATCAGTTAATCAAAGTTATCCACATGCTCAAAGGGATAAGCACATGCATTTCCTAATGCTCAAATACATGTATCTTTGACAAGCATGCATTCACTTATAAAGGAGGCATACCAAAAAACTCTCACTCACCTCAGAGAGCCACTTTATCTCCCCAAACAATAAATGGCTTTTCAGCCGATCTCTCCCCCTGTTTGGCCACCATCAGCTCAGTATAGGCCCATCAGAGTTCTGCTTTTTCTAATATTCCGCTTACGAATTCTTGCATCTCGTGGGTAGTTTTAACTTCTATATCATTTTGGCAATGTTGCCATCCCGAGTGTTTGTGTCCTGGTGAAAGGGATTTGGTCGCCCGCCTTGCCACGATAAGGGTCACTCAAAAGGTCACCAAATGGCATTCTTATAGGGGGCATATTTAAACAGGGTTACATTTGGTTATCTTGATTTATTCTCAATACTATCTACCACCTAGATGATTTTTAGGGTGTTTCCTTCCCCTGGTTCATTCATAGTATTTTGGTATGAACGCTGGTTTATGCTGAGGGGCTTGACCCCTTGCAGGGAATACTGTACTTTTATTAACTATTTCTTAAAATTAAATCATTATATATCAAATTCAGCCTGAACTTGCATATTTTTGCCCACTTTCGGAGTTTCGTCAACGGCAGCCATGCATAAACTTTTGTTTTACATGTCACATTACGCGTATTGACCAATCGTGTACGCCGGTATCAAAAACAAAAAAAAAAAAAACATACGAGGTATACATGAATAAGGTTTAATCACTATAACAACAAGAGTTCTGTTTTTGTCTATAGGAAGTCTTGAGCATGGAATTCACGCCCCTCTTCTCTATGTTTGGGCACTCTTGATAGTCTCATGCCCATCCCACTGTCACACTGTGGTGACGATATCACTTATCAGACTGTTCAAGGCCAGGATCCCCTATTGTACATGTCTGGGAGTGCCTGTACAGTTGCCTGTGGTGGGTCAAGGGTTAAGAAAATTCAATGCTAACATTTTGTGCAGGTGCTCGTCATAAAGCATATCCGGAACAATTATACCTACATAAATTTGAAGCAAGTAGTCATACTTGATGGTACCATACAGGTCTGGTGTCGTTATTATTATTAGTAGTAAAATCCCAAGTTCCAATCCGTTTTTCCCCTTAAAACCAGGGTTTGGCCGGATTTACCTTCATACTCGTAGCTAAAATCCGCCCTCCCACTCGAGCAATTGCCCTTACTCCCTCCTTCCCCAACACAACTTTGTCCAATCATAGATCCTCCATCCTCAATCCAGCTTCTCCTACTCTCGTCTTCAATTTGCTTCTTCTGTCCTCTTGGTTGTCTCCTATCTCAAACCGCCCCCTGAACTCCAAAACCCTTCTTGAAACGGGCCGTCACTTCCACTTCTCAGCACTTGCCCATACCAATGTACACCATTCACCTTCCCCAACCGGTCCACCACTTCTTCCAATCCCAACACCTGCATCAATTCCGAGTCTGCTTCCTATCCATCAACTTCACACTACACTCAGGAAGTGCGTGGTCTAGCGGTTAGCAGCTTACCTCTGGAGCAAAGGTTCCTAGGATCGAATCTCAGTGGGACCACTTGTTTGGATTTAATTCGGGAATTCCATTTGGGATTTGATTTGTATAATAGATATTGATTAAAACCTAGAATGCCACTTTATCCATGGTTCATTTGAAATGGGCAAATTAACCATGAAACTTGCACTACCCATCCGTTGTGTGTTTTCTTGTAGTGTGTTTGAATGTTGCAATATGGGGCTGTTTAAGCTGCTGCCCCCAAGTTGCATTTTTTCTGTCTAGTAAGTATTAAGTTGAAAAGTTTTAAACCAAAAAATAAAACCTCAATTTTCCAAATTTAAAATTAAATAAACCTTGATTATTTTTTATATGTTTTATCAGTTTTTCTCTTCTCTGGTCCTTCGCAAATCCCCCATCATTTTCGCTCAGCTACCACCATGTCTCGCTCCCAACAGCACAACTCACCGTCTCACACCACTCTTATACACATTCCTTTCATCCTTTCATTTCAAAGGAAATCTTTTTCCCTGTACCCACCATACCTTAATTACTCTAGCTGTCACAGCTGCCGTCGCATCCACCACCCCCACTATCCCTGTCCCCCGGGTACGTAAACTCCTTCACTGATTCCCCCTAATCATCTTGACTTTTCCACCTGTTCCACCATCCCTATAGCTCTTTTCTTGCAATCTTCCACACACACAATACTGCTAACTTGGGGTTTATCTCTTCATCTTTGTGGATCCCATGGATCCATTTCCCAAATTCTCACCACCACCTGAATTTTTGCTTTTAATATACCGTCTACCACATATGCCACATGTTCGATCTTACTAACCACCTATCCCCCTCCAACCCACTCTACATCACTTTTGTCTTCCCAAGGTTTCCCTTCAACCCTTACTCTCAAATGTCTTCCTTCCTTTTCCAAAACTCTCCCTCAATCCCTCCATTGTCTCACACATTAAAACCCAAGTCTTCCGCATACACATACCCACTCATCAACCACATTACTGTTGCCTATCGGCCACAAAATGACTTTGAAATGACCCAATGCCTGACTATAGTGCCCATAATTACATTTTGAACCAGCCGGAGACACAGTTTTTTGCTCATTTAGTAAAGTTTAAAAATGTCAAGGGAATAATTCGTTATATGCCCCTGTAACCTCCAAAAGGGAGGCGTTTGAGACTATAGGATCCATTGGTCTTAAGGTTAAGGATAGAGTTGAGTGTTTATGACTAGGGTGGAGCGTTGGAGGTATAAGGTTTTAGACATGTTTTTAGGGTTGGTTATCAGACAAAAGGACTAACAATCTGAAATAGCCAAACTCGATCCATCTCCCATCTCTGCTTCTTCTTATCGTATCTACAATCATTGGTATGGCTTGTGGTGGTTTCAGGATTTAATTTCAAACTGCGTAAGCCTGATCGAGGTGCTGCATGTATCCATGATATACGGACTCTCCTAATAGGGCTACATTTTTGACTGGGGCGGATTGGTAACAGTTAAGGGGTTTTCACCCTACTCAAAAAAAGTCAATAGTTACGATTTTCAGCTGAAGGATTTGTCTGTAGAATTCTCAAAGTTACTTTTTTTTCCAACTGAATTGACAGAAAGGGGAGAAAACAACATGTTAAAATATAGAATCTTTGCAAGGTCAAAATGGCTTCCTGCAGGACTATAATGTCTGGCAAAAAGCTTGTCACCTTATGGAAACAACCCTTTAGAGCTTAATTAGCTATTAAAAGGCTGACTCATAGATTTTTGAAATATACTTATTTTGAGTGCGTACTTAAAATAGCCATCTAGAACTATAAGAGTCACACCGTAAAATGCTAACATTCAAAAGTTAGAAGATGACTCAGATTTTCCGTTTTCAATGCATAATATTTATGTATAGTAAAACCGTGCCATATGATACCGTGTCTAACAAAAATTCTGACAGCCGGAATTTTATGACAAAGTTGCGATTTATATATGAAGGACTTTTTCGATTTGAGCTTATTATTTCACCATACAGTATATGGACAAGTCTTATTGTATATATATGCCAAAAACATGATTTTGCTTGAAAATTGAGGCGCCCTCATCGGAAATCTCTGAGTCAGCCCTTTATTGGGAGTTCCATAGTCATACTAAGCTACTACATGGGTTTGGTTGTGATGGGTTTAAAACCTTAAACCAGCCTTAATTTTGCCTGATACAGGCCATGACTGTAATACAAATCAATGACTGATGTTGTTTCTTTCATTTCCATACAGTGATCAGTGTTTGGACTCGAGTGTTTTCAGTTGTACAGACAGATCACAGGAATGGCCATGTAGGTATATCATTTGATATTAGTGTTTCATACTGACCCACAGCAAAATGCTGAGTTTTCGGAAAGCTAAAATGAAAAATGTTTTTTTGTAATTAGTAATACCTAACACAATTTCACAATGTGTAAAGGTGTACTGTTAGATCTGCAGCCATGTGACTCAATCTTCCCGTTACATGAACTGGAGATTTGGTGTCCATATATTAATACCGGTGGTCTGTCATTGTCTGTCTGACCGTGTCTATTTTCTCGGAGACTTAGGGATGCATGTTCCTCAAACTTAGTGGGTGGGTGCCCCTTGACTGTCCGAAGACCCGAGTTTGTATTGGTTAGTGGATCAAAGGTCATCAGGGGTCATTGAAGGTCAAAGGAGGTCAAATGAGGTAAATGTTGGTGTATGGACATTAAACTTGGTGGGGTGGATTGTTGATGCCGGGGCATTCAAGCCAGGTGATCATGAAACCCAGGTGATTGTGAAACCCGGGGACCACCTAGTATAATAATATTAATAATATAAACTGCCCATAACAAATAAGTCTGACCTAACCCAGGAAAGCCCAGTCCATCAGAAGTTCACACCAACTTGCTTGGGTTTCTTGTACACAAGAAAACAATTAAATTGGTGCTACTTCAATTGTTGATCGAAGACACTTTGAAAAGTGTTCTGATTTTCAGTCTAAAATACTCATTATGAAAATTATGTATTATGGTTGAAGAATGTCACATACATATACCAAAGATGGTAAAATTTGATTTGAAAATGTGTGTTTTGGGTATAGACTACATTGTAGTCCTTATATTGATCGATATACATTTAGTCTAGCATAGTCGACATAGTCTAGGGATAAAACATAGAGTGCAAAAATTCCGTCTAAAGATGGTTATTGTGCTAGTCATTCGTAGTCCTTATATTGATAGTATTATCAAGTGCATTTAGTCTAATGTAGTCAGCATAGTCGAGGGACAAAAGTTAGTTAGTTAAACCAAAGTTTTAAATCCGGTTTTGTTTTTGCTAAACTGGCATGTCCGGATTAACCTCACAAGATAATTGACCGGACGCCCTATTCCTGGTGCCAATCCACAGTTTTCGGTGGTGGGCCTAGCCTTGGGTAACCATGCCCACAATGCAAGGCAGCATGTGCTGGATGGCTACCATTAGCTCTCTAGAGCTGATGCCCTTGTAGGTAGATCTTCTTTTTCATTTGGCCAGGATAACCAGCTACCCTCCTCATAAGATTTCCTTAGAAACCTAATGGGGTGACGGTTTAGCCACCGACAACTTGGTCCTGGGACAGGTAGTACTTGTAGCAGGCCCTCAAAGGAAACCTGACCTGACAAATAAAACATGAGTAATACTATGACAAGAGTGCAAATATTTCATTTGAAGTTTTGATTGTGCTAAAACCTCTGAAAATTGTGTGTTTCTGTGGTTAAGTGTGTACTTACTAGTTGGAAACCACAAAACATGGGTGTATCCAAAGGGTGAAGAGGGAACGCGTGCACCCTGAGGGTCTATAATTTTGAGGAAAAAAATCCCACTGTAACTGTAATAGCGTCAGATTACACTAGAATGGGTCAAAATAATGTCTAATTTGTTTGAAAATGCATATCTCTGCAGCTGGACCCAGCCAGGTCTTTAAGTGGCGCTTGGACTCCCTGCCTCATTGGCTGAGTTCGTATCCAGGATCGCACATCTTGGATATGCCCATGCAAAATGCACAACTAGGTCTGCATGGCACTAGGGGTAGCCGTCTTTACCTTTGCTAACTAATTCAAATAAACTGGCGGATTGAATCGACCAGTTTTAACATCTACTCACTTCACTCCTTTGTTGCCTGCGAATCCATTCCTGCGAATCGTTATGGCCCATAGTAATAAAATTCAAACAATCCAATTGCCCAGTGTGTCCCAGTCAGGCCGACTATTTCAAGATACCAGGCCCTAACATGTTTACAAACTTGCTGTTAACTGGCTATTAAAAGGCATTACTCATTGAAGTTTTGGGTGCAGTGAGGCCTCTTTCTTTTCCCAAAGCCTAAGCCTAGACTTATATCAGCTTGTCCTTTTTGTAATAAAACCAGGTTCGTTTCGTTTTCGTTCGTTCGTTTCCCCAAAATTCATTCGTAATGGCTTGTGGTTTGGTGTCAGGAATTGTTCAAAACACTGTGTCGCTTAATCCGGGGCCGTCGTGTAATCTATGATACGGACGCTCCTAACATGGCCCGCGTTTTTTTGAACTGGGGGGCGATTGGTAACAGTCAGGGGTTTACACCCTACCTTATTCGACACTGACTGCGATGTACATGTCAGTTGTGACTCCTCTGTACACAGGACCGACGATTAACGTCCCCGCTCCTACAATCCGAAGGACGGGATGCTTTCAATGATTCATTTGCCCAATTCCAAGTTGAACCCATGGAGAGAGCGGTATTCTGATTTAATCAATACTCGTATACCAGATTAATTCCAAAATTGAGCACCCGAGTGAATCTCAGCAAGTGACCCCCACCGGGATTCGAACCCGTGATTTTGTTGATATATTGCTCGACCATAAGGCAATCCCCTAACCATATACCACGCTCCTCCCACAACCAGGTGAAAATATACATTTTTTTTTCAACCAAAGCTCCAGAATGTCTTGACGAGACCACCCTCGAGCCCTCTACTTGCGAACCACCTGCCGCCTGTGCCACTGATAATTGTGAACCACCCGACTGTAACCCTGAAGAATGTCAACCTGATTTTGTGCTTGTACCCAAAGCGGAGTTGAAGTGGGAAGACCAATCCAGAATTGAAGTGAATGCTTTTGCCCGAGCTACTCCAGATTCTGTGTGGGAGGAAACGACGTTTTCCTGTTCTTGCGGATGTCCACCCATTGATACACAGCAGACGATACAATTGTTAACAGCAGACGCAGACTCCATGCAGTACTCGTATTTGACAGGAGTATACATCTTTGACATGAGATCTTGTAATACCGATGTTGATATTACAATCACCTTTAAAGCTAATGGCAACACAGCTACAAAAAAGGTTTCTGTTCATGTGGATGACGGTGGCAAGTATTGCATTGTAATTAAAAGTGTGTGTGTGTGAATGTGAGTATGTGTGTGTGTATGCGTGTGAGTACGTGTACATGGGTGTGTGAGTGTGTGTGCATGTCAGTGCATGCACATGTGTATGTGTGCTCACTGGCAAGTGTAGTTACACTACAATCGACCATAAACATGAAAGTACAGACGGTCTACCTTCTAGTTTTGTCTAAGAGATTGCAAATAATGCAAAACCATGCATGTAAACAGGGTCCATGTTGGTGGTGCTAGAAGTACAGTCCATGTTAAGTGGTGTTTAGTTAGAGTGTGTGCATCCTTGATGAGTTATTACCAAATCAGAGGTCCTTGTATGCCTGCAAACACATGCATTCTTATGTCATGGTGTGTGTGTGTGTGTGCGTGTGTGTAAAACTTGTAAACACCTCCGATCGGGGACATTTTCTAGCCTAAAACCTCCGATCTGGGACATTTGATGACCGGGGATGGCCCCCCTATCGTAGGACCTATACCAGGGGGTAGCCCTATGTCTAAAAATGCTAAAAATGGCCTGACCCCATTTTGGAGTGGGCTAGAAAACACAAATTTGTGTGTTTTCAGACCCATAATCCACTGATCGGGTACATGAAAACACACAAACAAGCCTGAAACCTACTGATCGTGGACATTTGTGTGTCCCCGATCAGTAGGTTTCGGACTAGTGTCCCCTATCGAACACACACACGAGACTGTGTGTGTTGTGTTTGTGTGTGTGCACGTGCTCATGCATGCAAAGCATGCATGTGTGTGCACAAAAAATTGTCACTAAGTTTCAAAGCTCAAAATGAATATTCTGTTGATAAATAACTCATTCATCAATAGCTTGTTCATCAATGTGTAAGTTTATGAACAGAACCAGTTTTAGATGATGATATGTGACTTGATTTATCCACCAACATTGTTAGACTGAAACAATTACTACGGTTTCTTCCTGGACAGATCCACCCAATGATACAACTTATCATTTTTGTGTTGTCAGGGAAGTAAGCGGCACATAAGTTGTGTGTGTGATCTGTCTCTTTGTGGTAAAATGTTGAACCCCAAATGTTAAAGGGGCATGGACATGCTTTAAAACATACTATAATACCACCAAAAAATGTGGTTCATTCATAGTATGTATTGGTATCAATGTCAAATCTGCATGAAGCAGTAACTGAGAAACCGTATATTTGATAAAAATTGGGCATAATATCATGTGTTTTGGACAGGCTTTCAAAAGAAATTCCAAAATGAAAGTGATTATCGCGCTGGCAGCGATGACCCGCGTGTGACGTCCGAGTAACAAATACGCGATACGCGTCATGAACGTCATCGTGGAACGGACGTACGCGTGGCCCAGTTTTCTTGCATACGTAGGCCTACAGAGTTGACTTATGCGTCATACGTGTTGTATCATATGGCATAATTTTTCTTGATTTGATGCCTTAAAATTACGATAATAATGCGCTGTATTGTCGACGGCTGCACCAGCGGCGACTGTACCGACAAGGAGAATCAGAACAGAATAGCTTTAAATTCAAGTTCCCAGAAAAGAAACTGACAAGGAGAGATACCTGGAGTGGGTTTTGTTCGTCCGCTTAACAAGACCAGATGTGAGCTTTGTTTACAACTTGTTACTCTGACGTCATTAACGGGGTCAAATCCAACTCCAGCATCTTGATACGCATTTGCGAAAACAGGAGAAGGCCCTGTCAGTTTGGGTATATTATCCTTGAAATTTAACACTTTCCCGATGTTCACTTTTAAAAATATGTGTTGCGATATGATCAGGATACTGTTGAGGTACGAAATGTAAGAAATTAAGAAATGTCTACTCAGCCGTGTCCATGGACCTTTAAAGGGGCATTTCGTGATCCACAGCCTCGACCCCCGATTTACCTAAAAAATGTTGAGATTTTTACATCATCTGAACCGTTATAAGCCTTCGTAATCCATGTGTGCCCAATCAGTTTTACGTGCAAATTCGGTCGCATCTGTAAGAAATTCGCAATATTGTATTTTCTGTCCGTAAACGGACAGAAATTACAGCACAGTAGCGTATGAGACCGTGGGAAATGAGCAATTGCTCATAACACAAAACCGCAAGATCGGGATCAGCTCAAATTTTGAGAATAAGCTTTACTCAAGGATAGCTAGTGATCAATGAATAAAACAGAAGATGGTGAAATCACCAAATGCACCTTTAACTCTAACCATAATTGCGCACCATTTCCACATGTGTGCACATTAATAATACTTGGATACGATGGTCCTTGGGAAGTGACCCACATGTTGGTGATGCAAAGATCAATGCATGCGTTTATGTCCAAGAAATTATGGCCCAGAGCATAGGTCAGCAATTGAGTCTAGGCACTATAACAAACATACTTTGTTCTTATTCATCTTTAATAGTACATCTGTTCAAATATCTTGTATTAGTAGTAGAAGTAATTCCAAAGTTTTTTAAATCCAGCTAAGTCCTCGTGAACGAGGGTGGCCAGATTCACCTCACACTCGCCGCAACCGCCCTTACTCCCTCCTTCCACTTTGCTCGATTCAATGCATCCTCCATCCTCAACCCAACCCTCCTACTCTCCTCCTCCACTTGCTGCTTCCAAGTCTTTTTTGGACGTCCCCTCCTCAAACCTCTCACCTTGAACTCAAAAGCCCTTCTTAAAACATGCTCGTCATCCTTCCTTCCTTCTTCCTTCCTTCCTTCCTTCTTCCTTCCTTCTTGATTTTACGTATTACTGCTAAAGTGAAAATATTCATGCTACATTAACTTTCGCGCTTTTCACACACTTCTGAGCAAGAGCGAAACTAAGAACTTGCAAAAATGTTTATTTTGTATGTAAGTCTACGGAGGATAGCTGAAAAAAGCGAATTTAAAAGCAAGGGAATATGCTGAAAATTGCAGAAGTGCAAAACTTACACTTTTACAGTAGATGAACCATTTTGGCAAAAAAGTTGTTTCAAGTATATATTCTTCCCCAAAAAATAATCCTTTCTCAGTAGTGTCTTGATTTCTTGCATTCCTTACAGATATTATTAATGATACTGGTGAGATAGCTGATGTGTATAGTGAAGATGAGAAAATTAGTGCATATTACTATCAAACCCGTGTATGGAAACAATCGGTAAGTCAAAAACTTCTGAATTAAGACCTAAACTAGAATTTTACGGTTCTCGGCTTTTGTGCTCGCTATATTCAAAGAATATAAGCTGTGGGCCGCCCCATGACCTTTGACCCTGGCACATGACCTTTGACCTCATCAACATATGAGGGATCGCATG
>JAMKCH010023033.1:0-19749 GCA_023653785.1 Ophioderma brevispina
ATGTGTGTGCACAGGTGTGTGTGGCACATGTTTGTGTGCACATGTGTGTGTGTGGTTTGCATGTGAAAACCTTGTGCCAAGTTTTTGCTTTAAGAAAACACATGTCTGCAATTACAGTGCACTTGTATTTCAAGTAACAAATTCCACGTAATATCTTCAGCATTATTTCTTTCTTAATTTCTTTCTGGGTCAGTACTTTCCAGATCTTGGAGCTTTTCGCACTATACGTTTGTTCGGCAATTCAGTGTTAGGTGACAATGACGCGAACTCTAACACCTCTGCACTAACCTTTCGATATGTACCACTTTGTTTCATGGTGCATAAATGCTACAATTCCAATGTCGACAGATGCGTTTTTAAAGGCGCAAAACCTAATACACGCAGTGACTTCACCCTCAAACTTGAGATCGAACAAGTAATAGTTTGGAACTGACATTCTGGCCTGGAGATTGCACCTCCTCCTCTAAGTTAAACACATATACGCTGTCTAGTCTGTACCCTGGAATGCTTCTGTAAGAGCTCTGCGGTGTAACTGGAAGAACTTTTACAATGAGAGAATCCCATGACTGTAACTAAGTTTGGCCAGTCAGAGGGCAGTGTTTGACTAAACTTGACACATATAATGCACAAGCATCTGAGAGTGGGTTGTAGCTTAGGTCTAGCTCTTCTAACAATCTGTCGATACAAATTATAATCACAATTTTCAATTTGAATACGAAATAAACTCATTCATATGTCACATAGAAATGCTTGAAAAGGCTTTTGGTCCATTCCTGCCTTTAACAACATGTATTTTGAGTTTTATGAGCTTCCAAATAACACCTGCCAATTAATATAATGAAAATGAAATCATATAGACCTTATATAGCCAAATTTGAATGAGAGACTGCTTTAAAACGGCATTAATGTTGTACAAGACTCTTACCAAACATAAAAACAGTCTTGTTCTATAGGCCAATTTAGAAAAAAACATAGAAATATAGTGGTCGTTCAAGCAAACTATCCATAGTTTATCACTGGAACTCGGCAAGAGGTTTACAAATTTTATGCCTAACGTGATATTTCAAGCTAACTAATAAAAAAAAATACAACAAGTAACCTTGTGTGATACCCCTGTCAAGATGGCAGTATGGAACTGAGCTCTCAGAGACCTTTGACCTTGTCCATACTTTGACACATCCATGTATAGAATTAACCCCCTACTTGGCACCTTAAACACCCAAGTCTGGTTTTCAATCGAACTTCAACTTTTCGAAGCCCTTAAAAACGAAAACCTAACCAACTGGAACATACATAGCATATGGTCATGCACGCTATCGCAAAATCCCTCTTCTGCTTTTCACTCCAGGGCGCTAACGAATGAGGTACTGTATAATGGGAAATTTTCGGGTACAGATATTTTCGCGATTTTAACAGTTTTGTCAAATCCGCGAGAATTTAATTTCACACAGTATTGACAATCAATGCAAATAATCTATTGGAAAAAGTTATTTTTTTGCGAGTTTTTTTATTTTTCGTGTTTTTTTAATGTTCACTCGCGAAATTTGCGAAAATAAACAACCGGATCCGCGAAAATTTCCACTTATACAGTATTGTTGTATTGGAATGCAACTTCCTGATCTACCACCAAGTCCATCTGTGAACAGAGTCACAACTCATAGTAATGACTTACACAACATTTACATTCCATGTTTTATGTCTACGGTAAAAGATGGTGTTACAACTACAGTAAAGTTAAACAACGAATTGTTTTTTGGTAAATTCGTCCTCCAGAGTCCTAATTTCAATCACAGCTCCCAATGTTAAAAATCTTACAACAACAAAATTATGCATCCAACAAAAAAAGTCACCTGGAGGTTTATTGCTGTCACCTCCCCCTCCTGAGACGACTCCATGTCCCTCTTTGACACCTCCTCCACAGAGCACCTCGTGAAAAACCTTCAAACCTCCCCTCCTGGCTTAAATCTATTGCCGACACATCCAGATGACTCGGTTGGCAGAGAGCCCAAGCGTCCATGAGGTGAGACATAGCCGAGTCAGTGATGCGGTTGCCAGGTCGGAGAAGCTTCTTGAGGGAGTACTGACATTGGAGTAAAGGAAGAGTGGGGTGCAGTGTTTGGAAGACAAGGGCATGGTTGGCCAGGGTGGGAGAGTACTGGTTGTGTTCATGGCAAAAAAAAGGAGTTGATGCTGCTACGTATAAGAGGATGGCTCCTCTGCAAGTCAAGGAAAAGGTAAGATTTGTAAACAACATGCATCATTTTTTTTCAAATCTTACTGCAATTGTTTTCTTCTTTGGTCTTTGTTCTTGAGGGCGCAAACCCAGATTTTAACTTTATTGTGTCGTGTGATGCCAGTCTGGCTCCAATATATTTGTACTTTATAATGATGACAAAGGTTGACCAAATATTTCAAGAAAGAGCAACAAATTCCTTCTCTGGAAATGCCAGACACTCTTTTGAGCTCATGTCTAGTCTCTCCTGGGTGCGTGATTCCAGGATTAGGAAGAGGCAATCATTTAAAATGTTGCAGACATATGAACCAAGATGATATTCACTTACTTGTCTTAGCATTCTCACAGGCTCGTTTGTATCTCTCCAGCAGAGGTGGGGATGGTCCCATTGGTCTACATTGCCAACAAACCGGAAGTTAACAATTTGACTGATTATTATGTATATTATCACTGGTTGGTCAGAGGAACACCCCATTAAGATAACACACTCATTTTTCCCCTCCAAAAACTGTCCACACATCTATCCTGAATGCACCAAGATGCCCAAAGAATCACATTTAAAACTAAGGGGTGTATTCTGAAAGGGAGTCTAACACTTTACAATGGGTTTAAACCAGGGTTAGTCCTACATGAGTGGACCTTTTTTCTTTCAAAATACTCTGAAAGTTAAAACGGGTGAGAAAATTCCTCATGGATGGGCCGGAACGCCCATTCATAAGGAATTTTCTCACACATTACATAATTTTTTAGATGTGGATTGGATGGAAAAAAAGCGCCACCACTGTAAGACTCACCCTGGTTTAAAACCAGGTCTAAAGTTAGACTCCCTTGCAGAATACCAGCCAACCCAGTTTATTTGAACCACAGAGCAGTCTGCAGGGCTGCTTCTGTTGTGCAACATTCCAGAGGTTCAAAGTTTACATGTATTAAGTTGACAGTCTGCAGAGGTAAGAATGATAAGATAAACCTAAAATGGTAATGCTCAAAATATCAGGTAACTTTACAGATCAGTGACAGTGACTTTTTGAAATTAAATGGTTGACAAAGTTTTCCCACTGTATTTCATTGCTATTTCTATTTTAACTAATCCCCTAAGGCGACAAAAAAAACCGGTTTAAGGGCGAGTGGACCTTTCAAGTAGGTCGATCGCGAAGAATTTTTTTTTTTTTAATTTTTTTTCTTTTGGAGGTCAAAGTGGCCTAAAAAAATAGCTACAAAATCTGAAAAATCAGGAGAAAAAATGATAAATTTTTACAAACAAAAATTTCTTTAAAATATGGCCAAAATTGATCAATTTGGGCTAAAACAGGCCGCTGTTTACATGGTTTGGAAAACATAAAAAAAAATTCTTGCAAAAATGAAAAATCGGGGCGGTCGGGCCTGTAAAAAAAAGGGTTTTTTTTTTTTGTAGTCAGCATTACAGTACCTCTTCATTATTGGTCAGTAGATCAGTGACAGTATCATTCTGGTGAGACATGGCACTTCCAGGGTTACAAAGTAACCAGGGCTGGTCTCAACCCAAAAGAGTTGGAAATAGCGTCTAGCAGCCTCATCTGCCAACCAACTCATGGTACGCTGGTCCCTGAAAGCAACATTTCAGCCAAGTTACGGTGGATGTGTCCTGGTGCAAGATATTCATGAGTTAGGACTAGAGGAAAGGACTCTTACGGAATAAAACTGTACAATCATGTAATCCTTTGATCCTCGTAAGAAGATCATGCTAGGGCTAATTCATGATGTCTAACATCAAGCGATGACCCAGTTACAAGATTCAGTTTGTATACAGTGTTGTCTTAATACTTTCCTTTTTTCAAACCTGCTGTATGTCTAAAGAGTTTAAGAACTTAATGTTGTGCGTGATGAAGTGGGATTACCAGCTACAAAAGGCAAATATGATTGGTGAGCGGGGCCACAAGTAAGGAGGTCTGCCTGTGCAATTAGGGTACTCAACAGATGTGAAAGAGTGGCCATTCATCACTCATCTTCAATATGGTGGAGTAAGAAATTGTTAAACTCCATGGCGATAATGTAACATAATAATACATGTAGGTTTTAGACCCCTTGTTATTCCAAAGGTCGTTTCCAATACCAGGGATTTTAATGGAGGTTTTCATGATTTTTATGATATTCTCCATTCCAAAAAGAAACCTTGAATCAGAGCCCACCATTAAACTTTAGACAAAGTTTCTGAAAATACCATCCAGAGTAGCATCTTATTTCACTAGTACTAGTGAAAGTTGGGATGTTAAAATGTGTTACTAGTTGTATCAGCAAGGTAAATGGATTTTTTTCCCGAAAAAAAACAAAAACAAACCGTGCAAATGTGAAAGAATTTTGACAAAAAGAGAGGACAAACAAGGCGAACTCGTATTTACGCGATGCGTTAAATATGTACCCCGCCGATTTTGCGTGATCATTAACATGCGATAAATGCAATACAATGAAAACCCCACCCATCCCCCTCCCCGACACCCCCCCGTCCCCCTCCCCCTTTAACACCCCACCCGTCCCCCTCCCCTACCCCCGGACCCCACTCCCCCCTCACAACCAACCCCGCCCCCCCATCCCCCTCCCCGAGAGACCGCCACCCTTCCACCTCCCCGAGACACCCCAGCCCCGACACCAGATAGGTTCAAGCAGTGAAGGAATTTGCATATCCAATGTACCGTTTCAAACATATAGTGATACGCTAATTTGGATATTAATTAGCTTATTTGCATACTTAACTTGCCCGAAATATGCACAAATCTAATCAGGTTCAAGAACTATTCAGCACGCGTCCTTCCACCAAGTTAACATTCCATTTACACCCTTTACGCGAACTCCAGGAAAAACTTTACACAAAAGCTGCAGGAAAATGTTATTAAAATTATGCTAATTAGATACCTAATTAGCAATATTTACGCCCAAAATCTAATCAGGTCGAGAACTCATCAACCGCTTCTTTCCACCAAGTTACATTCTGATCATAGGCCCTTAAGGAACTTCAGATAAATCGCACACAACGTGGGTTAACATTTTTATCACGGACGGAGAACGGACGGAGAACGGACGGATGAACGATGTCATTTCATAGTCCCCGTTCCGGAACTCGTTCGGCAGGGACAATAAACACCACACCCAAAATAACGCACTTAAGCTTTTAGCTTCCTTGCAGTTTGGTAAGAATATGGTTTAATTCACCTACTTTGTTCGTAAAAACACTTGGTGGTAGTGTTGAAGTAACTTTTATTTGCTATGTCAAAAACTAACCTTGTGGGCATGGTATAAGAACATCTGTGTCCTGTATTTTCACTTGATCCGCAGTGCAGTTCCAACCACCACAGGAGGGGCGATGTTCTGTGCCTGTTGAGTAGGGCGATCATAGTCATTCACATTTGCCTTTGTGAACTCGGAAAGATAAGTGACGAATTTCTTCAGGATCTCTGGATCATTTCAACATAGATGATGTATTGCTAATATTACTTCATCTTCTTCCTGAATGATTGATGTTGTCACACGATTTGATCGGTTGATTCCCAGGTTGGTTCAGTTTCATTTGTCTTGCCTTTCCTCTTTCTACTGAGTCTTGAAGATCGTGACAAATTGATTGAAGCAACTGAAACTTGAACTTGCTTGAATTTCAGGCAACCTGTGCCTGAGTGTGGAGGTCCTTGATACATCATCAAATTCTGGATTCCTTTGGCTGGCTTGGTTGCCGATATAATCAATCAACCAATCATCATTTGCGGTGTAAGCCTCCTCAGAAACCATGCCGAGTCCTCATTGTGAGGCGACCCTGGTTGTGGCACATCGGAAGTTTGTTGCGAGAAGGAGGATGCAGACGACCTAGTTGCTTATAGCAGATCGGTAGGTTTTCCTGCATCTGCTGGATTATCAACATCTACACTTCTCTCATGGTATTCACTAACATAGAATGATCATCTCCAACTCATCAATGTATGCGACGCATCATGGACCCCACTCCTCTAGTTCTTCATGCTTATGGGCAGCTCTTCATATCTTGACTTTCTGCAACTTGACCCTTCAACTTTCTAACTTTGAAAACCCTTTGTCTCTTGCTGAGACACCATTATGGCATTGAATCCTGTGACTGCAGACTACCAGATGTGGGCTCTTGGCTTGATGAAAATGATCTAAATTCGCAGGACTATGTCTTTGCATGTCTGAGGAGTCATCAGTTACATATCCACAAAGGTGTACCGTCTAGGTGCCCGGCAGGGCAGTAGTAAGGACGATGTTGTCTCGTGGTTGAACTTGTGCTTTCTTTGAATAAATATGCTATACTCCTGTGCCTTGAAGACATATGACTATCTCTTCAAACTGCTGACATGTAGAACTTGGTTCTTGTGATGAACTTTGACTTCTGCAACTTGACTGAATCCTTCCTCTTGTCAAAATAGCTCTGGATCTTCCATGACACTATTTGGCTTGCTTGGCAACTTGCCTTTCCTGTTGGGCCCTTAAAGCAAACAACAGAAACAACAACAATGTCTCGGATTATAGAGCCGGTCAGTATGTAGTGTACAGTGCAGCACTGCAAACCATGTACTATGCAATCACTGCAATTTCAATTAAATATATTTACTGGACCCTGGATAAGCTTGTGTTACAATGCAGTGTATTTTCCCTCCATTTTGATGCAAGACTTTGCACAAGCAAAGTGAAAAGAGTTCCATATGTACCCCCTTTAAAATTGATACAGGAAACAAAATTCTTTTTATTATGGCCCTAACACTAACAAATACCCTAACCCTTAAGGCCAAAATACAAAGCATTGTTACATGTAGAACTTCGAAGAGGGGAATATGGAACTCTTGCCCAAGTTGTGACCCTTGAACTGCAAGCCACAAAGTTCCAAAATTTCTAGCACTGCACCTACAATGCATACACAGTGGAACAAAGTATAAGTTATAAACAATGACAAAAATAATGAATTTTCTTCCTTAAAATGACATAGTTTGGAAAAAAAACCAATCCATCACCACACACTACACATGTGCACAAACCACACAAACAAAGCACACACACCAAACACATATTAGGATACCCATGCAGGACTACATAGCCTTCTCTTGCTTGAATACAATCAGAGTAAAGTAAACCTCTGCAGTGATCTCATAACCGCAACACCGCTTTTTACCTGCATTGAATAGGCCTGTCTTTGGATACAGTTTCACAATTGTTCCAAGTCGTGGAAAAGTATATCTGGCTGGTGCTGCAACCACCAAATCTCGTGCTACATCCACATTACAGAGTAGGGAAGTGGCAGTTGTGGTTGAGTAGTTTGTGGTATGACAATTGGACCCCCATATTTTATGGTTATACCCACTGAAAGATCATCATTTTAAAATAATTGTCAATTAATTTAAATGAAAGGAGGAGCTGGTACGCATGAGGTTATAAGGATTTTGGGGAGTGAAACATTCTCAGACCTTGTGAGATAGCATTATTGATTAGCCCTTCTAGACATTCTCCTACCTTGTGAGATAGCTTATGATTTAGCCCTTCTAAAATTCTCATAACCCTTGAGATAGCCTGATTGATTAGACCCTTCTAGACATTTCATACCTTGTGAGATAGGCCTTAGTGATTAGCCCTTCTAGACCTGCTATACCTGTGAGATAGCCTTATTGATTCGCCCTTCTAGACATCTCCTTACCTTGTGAGATAGCTTATATTAGCCCTTCTAGGACATTATCCATACCTTGGGAGGATAGCCTTATTGATTAGCCCTCTAGACATTCTCCTACCTTGTGAGATAGCCTTATTGATTCGCCCTTCTAGACCATTTCTCTACCTTGTGAGGTAGCCTTAGGATTAGCCCTCAGACATTTCCTACCTTGGAGATAGCCTTATTGATAGCCCTTATAACATTCTAATACCTTGTGAGATAGCCTTATGTTAGCCCTTCTAGACATTCTCCTACCTTGTGAAATTAAAAAAGGGGGCTTTTAGATAGCCCTTCTAAACATTCTCATACCTTGTGGAGATCGCCGTATTGATTAGCACTCTAGACATTTCTCATACCTTGTGAGATAGCATTATTGATTAGCCCTTCTAGACATTCTCCTACCTTGTGAGATAGCCTATGATTAGCCCTTCTAGACATTCTCCTACCTTGTGAGATAGCATTATTGATTAGCCCTTCTAGACATTCTCATACCTTGTGAGATAGCCGTAGTGATTAGCCCTTCTAAAATTCTCATACCTTGTGAGATAGCCTTATTGATTAGCCCTTATAGGACCTTTCTAATACCTGTGAGATAGCATTATTGATTAGCCCTTCTAGACATTCTCCTACCTTGTGAGATAGCCTTTATTGATTAGCCCTTCTAGACATGCTCATACCTTGTGAGAGAGCTAGTGATTAGCCCTTCTAGACATTCTCATAACTTGTGAGAGCCTTATTGATTAGCCCTTCTAAACAGTCTAATACTGTGAGATGCCTTATTGATGAGCCCTTCTAAACATTCTCATTACCTTGTGAGATAGCCTTATTGATAGCCTTTAGACATTCTCATACCTTGTTGAGATGCCTATTGATTAGCCCTTATAAAATGCTCAGACTGGTGAGATAGCCTGATTGATTAGCCCTTCTGTGTGCTAATCTCAGCCTAGGTTTTCATCCCGTCGATGTCTCTCTCATAAGTGTCCTTCCAGCGTTGCAAGGTATAATTTGCCGATTTGGCCCTGCAAATATACAATCAATGCAGGGAACATCACCAATGAAAAGTGTCATTTAAGGTAGGTCTGTATTTGATCAGTTATTCTACCCAGGCGGCTAAGCTGGTAAACATTTTGTTACCTGCAGCATGGCTACTTTTCTTACATTATTGGCAAAATGGAACTTTAACCATGTCCAATGCTCTGCTAAAACTCCACAGGATTTTATGCAAGGTCAATGTCCTGGTTGATCATACAGGGGTCAAATTCAAAATGCTAATACAAGCAAAACCCCAACTACAATAATCATTCATCTATCTTAAGAAGGTTTACACGTGTGCCCATCTAATTTCGTGGACAAAAGCAATTTGAGAATTCTTAACAACGACCTCAGATCCCTAGATGCCTCTAAATGAAACTTTGAATATCTTATCCCTGAATCCTCCTCCTATGCCCATTCGGTCAAGGGTAATTGTATCCGCAGGTGTAATCAAAACCCATCCAAGCATTGAGTGACCAAAAAAAACACATTTTACAAATGTTTACAAATGGATAATCAGCATACGATAACTCTGATCTAACACAATGTGCATAGCTAACTTGAATTTGCAAGTCTTGTGTTTGTGGCGGTAGGTACAAAGGTACCAAAACTGTGACAGAAGTCATTCCACTCCATTTGCAAAAGACGTGGCCGTACCCCAATATGCACCACACTTACTGTCTTCTGGCCCACACTTTTGGACCTCCAAAGTACACTTCATTTTAATAATATAGACTCACGTCTGATAAGTTAGTCAAGTTCTCAAAATCACCTCATCATTTTTAGCCAAAAAACATTGGCTCCTCTATTGATAAGCAAACTAGCTACTTCAAAGTTGCCTCCATCAATTGCATCATGTAGCGGGTTATTCGTCAACAAACACCTCCCCACCACGTCATGAGTCGCACCGTTGCTCCAGCAGAATTCTACGGATATCATAAAAGGCCAAAGGCAGGCTTCATGCAGAAGGAATCCAGCCAAGTTGTCACGTGGGCTTGAGTGGGGGAACCCTGGAAGATTTAAATAGCAATTTATTTGCTAGTTAATTTTTTTGTTTATTGTAACACACTAAGTGGCATTGGATTTTAAATTTAAAAAAAATATGTTTTCATTGTATCTATTATCTACTGAACAAGCGTACAGTTAAAATAGAAATAAAGGGCCAGACTCTCTTCTACATTCTACCAGGTTATATCTCTGGCTGACGTAAGCCATCAGCAGACGAATCATGTTGGTCTCGTTAATATCTTTGTTTCCAAGGGGTGTGTAACGATCATGGCAGGTGTCCATAATGTATAATCCCCCTTCTCCAACAATGGCAGACAGTGTTTCTACACAGATTCCTATAGTGTGTATTGCTTGTGTTTGTACTGGCCATTTTGCAGAAGGGGCGTGAGCCACTTCTGCCAAAATAGTGGGCAAGCCACTTCTGCAAAAATAGTGGGCAGTACCAGTAAAAACAAGAGGACACAACAGATAATGAGAAGGAAATAGGGCTAGACATATACACTGTTAATATGCTGGCGATGCACCATTTATGAATCCTGTAAATTGTGCATTTGACAAAAGTTTAAAGGGCACAATTTCATAATGTGAGACAGCATATGAACTCATAGTTCTAATTAAATTTAATTTTCAGTAATTTCAGTCACTAACATTAATCCGAATACTGTTATACCATTTTACTGTACACGGAATTAAACAGGCATCTATTTTGCTTGTTAGGAACCTCAAAATGGTAGCAGTCAATCAACAGTGTGAGAAAGAGTTAAAAACCAGGATAATAGTAAAATTGTATAAAGTCAAGTAGCATTCCTTCATACCAGCAGCATTTTATATTGACCCTATGTGTACATTACCTGGTGAAAGTCTCTGACCTGGCTTCAGTTGCCATCAATGCAAAGCTCTGTGATAGTAATGTCTCACATTTTTCATTGCGTTAGAAAACTGAAGTGAACAGAAAAACATTTTTTGCAATAATACGTAAAAACAGCAAACAATACAACGAAAACAGTAAGTACAAAATCTCAGCTATTAAAAAATCCAACTAACTGTACGCAGTGCTGGTGATTTCAAAAAAAAAACATCAATTTGTAGTTTATTAAAAAGGCCAGAAATCAAGGGGATAGAGGGAATGTATACTTCGGCTTTTGACTACGGTGGCGCATTCTTATCCTCTTTTTTTAAGGTGACTCGACTATGTATGTCTTTTCTGTTTGTACATCGATGAGTTAGTGACACAAAGATGCAACTCCAAGTTTTGGCAAAAATGAGATCTTATAGTGGTATCAAAAGGCAGACCTCAAGAAAAAAAAAAACCAGAAACATAACTCCATCACAAATGAAGTCAAGGCTAGTGAAACAGAAATGGCCCTCCTCTTAAACACACTATCAGTGATTTGCTAATCCGCAAACAACAAAAATAAAAAAATCAGATTTTTGCATGTATGTAAGAAGAAGGACAGGTATCCTACATACCTGCATGATAAGACCAGAAGCAACCTAAAAGGACAGAATTCAGAGATTTTAGTCATGACTGTCCGAAACGGACACTTACTACAACAGGAATGATCTTGGAACACGGCAGTTTTCTTCCTGTTCTGTAATTTTACAGCTGGAAAGGTAAGTTATGAGGATTCCACAGATATCTTCACTTTGAAGCGATTCCTGCCAAATTTCAAATATTTTTCAAATCACTTGATAGGTTTTAAGGCGACACATAACTCCATCCCAATGAAGTACCTTCGTGCTTGGGACACGAAAAGGTGATAATTGGCATATGGGTACCATAAAGATGGCAAAAAGAGAGTACTACCAACTTGTTAAGACACTTCAACTTAAATTAATTCTGCATGATAGACTTCCAAAGTAGTAGCTTAAGCCTGCCTAATTTTGATAAACAAAATGGCCGCCATTCAAGTTGCTCCATAACTAGGTTCAGCCATACATGTCTTGTCGAAGGATAATTTTGGTTTCCAAAAATGTAACATGAGATGTTTGATAATGGACAACCACCAGAAAGTCAGAATACCTACATTCTTAATTAAACCTAATGCATTAATCCAAAAAGCCGCATTTTCGTAATTAATTTGACTTCAACATTAAGGTATCATATGGATGAACGTTACAATCACTCTAAAGTTTATAATTACACTTTGCTCCAAATATAACTATAAACATGCTGATGCAAGACTTCCAAGGTGACAACTTAAGCAAGAGTAAATTTGAAAATACACAAATGCCGCCATTGAAATTGAGCATAACAAGTTCCGGCTAGTATCCAGGACTCGTTGAAGAATTATTTTAGGTTCAAAATGCAACCTAAAATGACGTGTTGATTAAAAAAAATCAAAATGCATCATGGCCATCCTATTTTAATAAACCTTATTTGCATATATCCCAAATAACCACCATTGTTACCCAACATTTCCCAATTAGGGTGAATTTTTAAATGGTGGCAGTTCAATCATGGGCAGTTTAAGTGTAATCTATTGCACTTGCAATTCATATGTCAATCCCTTAACGACCTTCCTTTAAAACCACCCGGACACAAAAATCAGAGTAGACCCTTTTCTTGGGTTATGGGAAATTGTTCCTATTCTGACAACAACGAACACTACTACCTCACATTATATAGTTTTTTAAACACTTATTTTTCATAAAGAAATCTGCGATCCATCGTGCAATACAAATTATAGTGTTCAGTAGGTTATTCAATATTTTATGCCCACATTTTTGCCCATTATTAGTAATTACCATTTTTGCCAAGTCATTATCATATCGCTATCAATCTGTTATCTAGTACAATACATAAAACATACGCATTTACATAACTATTGACAACTCACAAAGTTCTCATAACAAGGATTGCCAATCTAGTCCTCTTGAAGACTACGCCCACCATAGCTGTTGGTAACTTGCAAACAGGCAGAGTGTTCTTTGTTCCGCTAAGAGCAAAGACGAGGATGATGAAGTGGCTCAAGAAATAGACTACCACAAGGGAGTGTGCTTCGCACCTCTCCTGTTCAACATTCTATACCAACGACCCAAACTAGGGTGCAGGAACCTGTCTTGTATTATGCAGGACGATCTTGGAATTAGCGCACAGATGCAAGACTTCACACTTGTGAAGAGTGACTCTCCAAAGCTTTGGATGAACTCCCTCCTTACTACGAGGAAACCACCTACGGGCAAATCGTTCCAAGGCACAGGTGTGTGCTTTCCCTCTCGCAACGTGAGCCGAACGTCAGCTTAAAGTAACCGGTCTGGAACACCCCCTGGAGCACTGCGATAACCCTGTATACCTATGAGTTGGGACCGCACCTCCTTCTATAAGACCCACATCACAAGAAGACGAAGAGTAAAGTATGCTTACGCAAGAACTCAACGGAGAACCGTAATACATCCTACAGGAATTGGCTCCAACACAGTAGTATAGCGAGCATGCAAGAGCGTAGCGGCCAAGTATCTAATGTAAGCAACACTATGTCCCACGGACAGAGACCGCTGCCCAACCGCCTTAAATCCAGACAGAGTTTTTTGAGCAAAGTCCAACCTCGTTGAATCAGTCTAGCTTTTTAAAGGAGTAAATCTACTGGTATTGTGCCTGGTGAGCGTCTTCCCCTGGAGCTGACTCCCCTGAGCTTAATGGCGATGCTCACAGATTGAGAAACAAAATTGCCGATCTAAGGTTTCCTTGTCAGAAAGTGAGGCTACCTGGAAGCAGATCAGCACTACCTGTGTTGTGGAACAGCACCACAGCAATGGACATCTCTGGTCCTGCCCAATTGTTGGAACCATTCCCTGTATGGGAAAGATCAACCCATGGCAATAAACTTGACTCATTCAGCATTAATGCCTCCTGCCAGCTTAACATAGATGTATTTGTCCAACACCAAAGGAGAACGTAACATTTTAGCAGGAATTGCGCCACATCAAACATCTGTCATAGTGTAGCGAGCATGCAAGAGCGTAGGCTTCCAAGTATCTAATGTGAAACACCCTAGTCCGGACAGAGAGACCAGCTGCCACCCAACTTAATTCGAGTTTCTTAAGCAAAGTCCAACCTCTTGAATCAGTCGCTAAGGAGCTTTGAGATTGCATTGTTGGAAAGAAAGGACTTGCTACAACCCATGTAACATCTATTGGTTATGAACGTGATGAGCATCTCCACCTGCAGCTGACCCCAAACGGACTGAATGGCGATGTTTCAACCGATTGAGAACTAGAATCAGACGAGCTATTAAAGGAGGCAAAAATACAGAGACAGATTGGCAAACTCTTGTAATGAGGACTGTGTGAATTGGTGAATAGTATAATGCGTTGGTAAAATAAATGTATTTATGGGGCCAAATTCCGATCTATCTCTAATTGATTGAAATTAACTACTGAAACAACATTTGTAGCTACAAGATGGATCCTCAAATACTCTATATGCAAATTAAGGTGCCTTTAAAAACAACTAGTAGATTAGAACCATTTATCCGGAGTGTAAGACATTAACACTTTTAAACGCCCATGATTCAAAAGTGGCTACAAATTCAAAAAAGCAAGCAAGTACAGAAATGCTAATTTGGCAAAATGGCGACCATGTGGGAGATGCAAATTAGATTTATTAAAAATGGATGGCTATGAATTCCATTTTGGTTGTTGTTTAATCACATCTCATTTTAGCAGTTTTGTGGGGAGTTTGTACCTAAAATATTTCTTCTATGAGTCCAGTATATGGACGCAAATAGTGAAGGGCAATTCCAAGGGCAGCCAATTTGTTTATGCAAAATTAGCATTGCTCAAGTTGGTCACCTTGAAGTCTTGCCTACAACATGATTATAATAATAGTGCACTAGGGTAATTGTAAACTTAGTGTAAGATTTCATCCATGTGATCCTTGACCAATGAATGTTAAAGTCAAGGTTACATTTCCCAAAAATTATGAATTTAAAAAAAATGGCGGCCATTTTGGATTTCTGCAAATTAGGTTTGAATTAGAAAGCAGGATTTGAGTTCTGGTTGTTTTGTCCATTATCAAACACCTTGTGTTAGATATTTCCCTAAAAGAAATTTCTTCTGACAAGAAAGGGATATGGACGGAAATAATTATGACGAAAGTTCAAAGGCGGCCATTTCTTATGCAAATTAGCATGCTTAGGTTGTCACCTTCAAAGTCTTGTATAAAGACCATGTTTATAGTTATTAATTAGTACACGAGTGTAATGCAAACTTACAAAGTGCTTGTTCATCCATGTGATACCTTGAACATGACTATTTAATAGCTCAAATTAGGCTCAAATTTATGAAAATGGCGGCCTTTGGATTTATGCAGATTAGTTTTAATTTAAAAATATATGGATTTGAGTTTTGGTGGTTGTCCATGTATCTCAAACACCTCATGTTAGCATTTATTGCACTAAAATAATTCCTTCTAAAAGACAACATATGGCTAAACTAGTTATGGAGCAATTTCAAGGCGCCATTTGTTTATGCAAATTAGCAGGCTTAAGATACTACTTGGAATGTCTATCATGCAAAAATTTTTATAGATGATGTTCTGAGTAAAGTTGATCCACACTCGCTTTTCCACTCCTGATGGTACCGACCACCATGCCCAAGGACGAAATGGCTAGTGAAACAGTAACTTCGGGCTCCCTCCTTAAGGTGATACATTAAACTGTATGTGGGAGGTGGACAAAATGGGTTGGTATTGAGTTACTGACCCCTCTATATGTTAAAAAAGCAGATGTGATCTTGCATTAACGGTGACTCAGAGATTTTTAAACTCGTAATGTTTGTGTATTATTCAAAATTAGTATTCTAGTCTAGAATAAAGCTAGTCACCTTAAATGCTTAAATAAAATGCTTATTCAAAAGTTAGAGATGAATTAAGATTTTTCGTTTCATGTAGTAAACATTTAAGCACCGTTATAACCAGGCCATAGATACTATGCATAACGAAAATTCTGGATCCGGTGGGTTATAACCAAAGTTGTGATTTTCTATATGAAGGAATCGATTTGAGCTTCTTAGTTATGTCACACAGGGCTAGTATATTGACAAGATTATGTATATCCAAAAAAACAACAATTTGTTTGAAAATGAGTGTGCCATCATTGGGAAATCTAGGAATCCGCCGTTTAAAAAAAATCAATATGTTTGTGTACTTCTAAGCTTTGCAATCAATTTTCCTTCCATTCATGGCATTTTACAACGTGCTCAGGGAAAGGATGATCTTCCTTCGCGGACCCAAAATTTGCCCAAACAGCTTCATCATCCACCCTTCAACTTTTTTCTAGAAATTTCCAAAAGAAATCCTGATGTTTGACTGGCTTTCCGACAAGACCAATGCAAATATCATTTCATTGTCTTGCAGCATCAATGCATTATTGAGAAAAGACTTTCAGTAATCACTTACCTTATTTCTTTTCACTCTATTGAAGCAGCAGGCCTGTCATATTCCTCCTCTCCCTCAGAATCATCTGCAAAATATGTTATAGTGGTTTAGCAATTAACTTTTGTAGCAACTACAAACATTGCATATAGTGCTATTAAAGGTAAATTGGTTTGCAATCTTTTGAGTTAGGGAGAGTCAACAATTCTAGCCAGTGGAGGTCCTCAGTGATTGCATATGACTCTAAACAGCTATAATAGGCAACATTTTCACAGTACGATAAGGTAATTGTTGATGGGGGGTATGTGGGTGTCAAAGTATCCAGGTGTAAATAAATGTGGGATGTGTGTTTTCCTCAGACTTGATTGATCAGTCTGCAAACTACCATGTTTACCTGTGAAATAAGTTGTTGGATATTCCAATTCAGAAATCAAACTGAAATCACAACATGGTGAGGTAGTATTGCCAATCAGTGTCTCTCTTAGGTACGGCTTATCTTAAGCCTCAAATTTGAATCACTCCAAGCTCTACCTACCAGACTCAGGTCAGACAAAACAAGATCCTCCCATACATGGAATGCTACTTGCTTATTTAGCCTCAAATTTGCATCTCTCCAGCTCTACCCTCCAGACTTTGAGACAAAACAAGATTCCGCCACTCCATGGGAATCGCTCTGCTCTGTATTAGGTTATCTCTTCGCCGCTGACATCCTCATCGTCTGAGGCAAGATCATGCTCCGCCATGAAGAGGGGATCTTTCTTCTCATGCCACTGTTGTTGTACATGGTTCTTGACCATATTTCCGATGGACCATAGACTTAATGATTTCAAATTTCTTAGAGAATTGAACAGAAGCAGACAGCCTTTGTTAAATTTTGATTTTAAAATACCATCTTTTTTTTCAACCAAAGTAAATGAACAAACTTGCCAAACCAATGAAAGCATAATTTACAAAGAGTGTTGCCAGTTTATTTTCAATTGAACTGCCAAGGGTCTTACAACTTTAATGTTATGGGTTGGTCCATGTAAACCCAACATTTTTTTGTTGCACGCCATTTTAATGCTTAAAATTATTTATATTTTTGCCCAAAGTTTTTGCTAATTGCGCATGCTAAATATCAGTTGTGCATATTCCGGTACAAACAATTCAACTCGGGCTTATGGCGTTATTATGCTATTTAGCATAATTAAGCATTTTGGTGGTGCTATTCAAAATTTGTTTTGTCCTTAAATCGTATACTGGAGGTGTAACTTCTAAATTTGATTCAGCAAAATGTAAATGTATTATGTTCTATTTGAGACTAATTGATGTTTTGGACCAATATTGAAGTTCTGAATAACCGATTTCCATTTTTTTTCTGTTATGTGGTCGTGTTGATGTACCCCATGAATGAATAGAGGTTGTGGATAAAAATTACAATGGCAAAGTGGTTTTCAGAGGAGGGATCCACATGAGGCCCCCCCTACCAATGACGTGTACCAAGACTTTATTTAAGTGTTATGTAAAGGCTATACTAAGTCTATTAGGCAAAAAAAAAATATTGTTGTCTCAAAGCTGAACGCGCGCGTTTGTATTCAAATGTCCGTTAAATTCAGAAAAAGTTATGCGCGAACTTTTTTATTTTTTTTTCAAAAAACTTGTTTTACTCCAATTTTGTGAAAACTAAAAACTACTGATTCAAGCGATCTGCAGCTCTTGGCTTAAAACTGAGTTCATGGATGCAACTAGTACGATTTCGTACCGTAATTTTGTCGTTTCGAGTCCCTAAAGTGCTTAAAAACGTATGAGTATGATTTCTGATATCTCGATCGACTTTAAAAAATAACCAGAAAACAGATTGAAAAAAGAATTAAATAATTTGCCAGACTGTCCTAGATATATGATCAATAAAGTTCTGAAATTTTGTCCATAATAACCCCCATCCTTTGATTAATTTTTTTCTTGAAATTGGCCAGCAACCATCACAACATGGGAAGGACGTATCAAGTATTAAAAACCCCGAATATATGTCCGACAATTTTTCACTGTTACCAGCATTGTTTTTTGCTGTTTCCATGTTGGGGATAGCCTAAATATGTATGGCATCAAGCACCAGTTTATTTTTGGTGTAAGAGACTGTGTTGTGATTCGTGACCGCGGCAATTATTTTTCAACAACCTACGGGCGAGTTGTGAAAGGTAAATCTCCCGTTAATGTCAATGGTTTTAGTCTTTATTTAATATTTTCTACAATACTTTTCAAATATTTAATGAGTGAGCGATGGAGTTAGGAATTACAAAAAATAACAATGCGCGTACCTCTTAGTTTTTTCAAAATACTCATCAGCTTTGAGCACAAACTATATTTTTTTTTTTTTGGCCTTATCTTCTTCCGTGCAGCCTTGGAGGCTTAGCTTGTTTAGCAATTAACTGCTTCGCTGTATGACTGCTGGATTACCGTCCACTTCATAGTTAGCCTTCTCCTTGGCAAATCAGCTCATTCAGCCATGTTTCCCCTCCTTGGAAAGTTTTTCAAGGAACACAAACTCCCGTACATTACCTAAATACATTAAGTGCGAGTGCAAGTTCAATTGACAATCCATGAAAAGTTTTAAAATTTACATTTTAATTTTCCTATACTTTTAAAGGTGCATTTTTTTTGATCCTATCACCTTCACTTTTGTTTATGATTCACTAGATGTACCCCTAAAATGTTAATTAGTCAAAACCCATGTTTTATAATCATATCACTGAGGTGCCTGATTCCTTTTCAATGTTGACGAAACATATGCATTTCCCTTTGAGAAGTGGAAATGCCCAAATATACCTAATACCACACCCCCATACGAAGAATGGTCCAACCAGTGACCCCAGGTTACACACAGTTGACTTTTCTCTTCCTTTTTCCGTTTTGGCCCTGAGCCCCGACGGACGCAGAACTTACATGTTGTGGGGGGCGGCCTTGAAGAGGGAAAGTCACCATTGGAAAGGAACATCCGCCCTCAGTTATATGATTTATAAAACCCAATAATGTGTTTTTGACTAAACTTACACTAGCTGATTTCCCTTTACAAACAACACCAATGTTGACTGAAACATATGCATTAACTCTGTTGAATGAATATTTCCAATCACCAACCAGACAAGCACCTAGCAGTCGGAGGAAACATAATGTTTCTAAAGCGGGTTATAGGATGCAGCCAAGTTAACTAAAAAATGCCAGAGCACAAAAACAAAACGGAAATCTAGATTCCTCAAAGTCAGGGAAGCCATACTACTAACAGTGGAGTAACCACGGGTGAGTCATAGGACTTAGACTTTAAATGACCTAGCCAAAGTTTTTTGGATGAGAGCCAGAGCCGAGAATCCCTCAGAGAAAAACCAGCCTAAGGAATGGCGAGAGGAAGACTCCTAAAGGAGACTGGAGTTCGGCTGTCTGGCGCTGGCT
>JAMKCH010023034.1:0-19844 GCA_023653785.1 Ophioderma brevispina
TTCAATATTCCACACAAAAGCCCTGAACATTGTAATACAATTGTTGGTGTGAAATACTGTTCCTACCATTGCTTGCTCTTTGTTACAAAATTTTCGGTACTTGTTCTAGGGCAAACCCATGTCCTTAGCTGTCCTTGTCATAACATGCAATGCTGAATTTGTCCTCAGAGGAACTAGCATCAGACAGACTAGACTCTTACACAACCCAGCTTCTCACAAACAAGCAAGTACCCTCCCATAATACAAGATGACAAAGCAGTGTAAATCAGAGACTGGCCCCATAAGGGCAAACAGCTACCATGGGGTTTTATCTTGCCTAAACTGTCAAAAATGTCTAGGTTCAAATGCCTCATTGGGTGGCCCTACATTTGCCCCTGCCTATCCCTGTGTAGTAGTGGGGACAAATCCAAAGAGTGTATGATGACAAAACCTAGACCTAGAAAGAAAGTGCAGTGTAGTATAATGCATGACCCAGACGCGTAGCATAACAAAAGCTCCAACTTGTTTTGTGCAATTTCCAGGAAAAGGACTGCTGGATAACTGCCTGATTCTGTCATTTTCCATCAACTTCCAATGCACAACTTCCATTAATAACAGTTTCTTCAAATAAACTGGGCCTAAATCTCAGTAAATACATGCTTACATAAACCACTCTATCTAAGCTTCTAAGCTGAGTCAGTCAGTATCTTTTGTAAAAACCTAATTTTGAAATCGCTCCCAATAGATGTTTCTGGGGCAAAACCACATTGGCCACCTTATTTTAATCTTAGCTGCATTAGTAAATGAATGTTTAGTTTCATACCTTTCTGGCTTCCTATTTCTTAAACCATCTTTCACTATACAAAACATGTGACAGGACTTTCACGGCAGATTACAGGCCAATGCCCATTTGGGAAATACAACAGTTTGCAGCAATCTTTTTTCTGGATGTCAGCAATCTTTTTCCCTGACAAGAGTCAGAATCTTTTTTTTTTTTCTCTTTCTGCTATCAGGGTGTTCAGTTCTGATTAGCTGATAAAAGATGTCTATTTCAAGCAGTGTAAACCAAGCCACTGCTTAGCTTTGCTCGATACCTATGACCCTTGCTTTGGAAGACCCTCAAGTTTGCGTGTAAAAAGATGTTCAAAGACAGTTGATATACCTGGTCTGTCACTGCCAAGATGAACTTGTGCAATCTCACTACACCACAATTCCGTACATGCGACCTGTGTTTCATGAAAATTGGACCGATCCCGAGTGCAATAATAGAGGGAGATCAACCCAGAAAGTGACAGGTCAATTTAACTCAACATATAGCATAGTGGTTGTTGGACATGAACGTGCCACTGAATTGGGGACTATGACTGTTGGATGCGAGTTTGCGAGAGTCAAATAGGGACAGAGGTCCCAAATAGGGTATCCGATTATGTGGTCAACGAATAAATGTAGAGCAATATAAATGTGAAAATGACCACCTAAGTGACACTCAAAAATGACCTTTGACCTTATGGTAGAATGTCTAACAGCATTAACCCCTGGTCTCAAATGTAAAAGCATACTAAATATGAAATTGATCCCTTAACGCAATAAAAAAGCATGAAAAACTTTTTAAGACAGCATTCAAGCTCCTTTGACTTGCATTTGGTGGACCAGAATGGTGGATGGAAACTCAAAGGGAAAAGATTCTTTATCAGTCTTAAAATAACCATTTCTAGGGGGAAATGAAATTTTGTGTAGAAACTGAACGAAATAAAAAAATGATTAAGTATAACTTGAAAATTTTCCTTAGCACTTGTGACAGGCATCTTTCTGCCCGAATCCTCAAATTTGAGCAAAAATCGCGTCGCAAAAAAAAAAAATCCTTCAAAAAATGGGGGATCTAGGGCTAAAACAAATAGAAACTTGATATAGAGGGAGGGTCTTGGATATAGAAAGTTTATATTTGTTAGCCTTAAACCTCACAGTTTTTAAAGGATATTTTTTTTTGCGAAGGCCTTTATTTTTTTCACCACCCTCCGAAATTTGGGGGGGATTAAGGGGGGGGGGTAGGGGGTAACCACTTACTACTTTTATTTTTTTTCCGTTATCATTCAACTATTCCTGTTTTAACGGGGTTCCAAAAAACAACAGTTTTGTGACACATCAGCCATGCTTTATTTTTCTGAGTGTGTTTTACATGGCCTAAATGTGGTGATTAGTTCAAAACCATGATCAAAAAAGAGTTGATAACAGATGTGGAATTACTATTTTTTTTAAAAAAACAACCATTAAAAAATAATATTTTCCACGCACATCAAAGGACTATCTTTTGTTAATAGCCGTTTTCATGTCCCATAGTTCTGTACGACACAAAAAGGAAGTAAATGTCAGTGTATTTCTACAAACATTAACTTCGGGTAGGTATTCAATGAATCTGTTAAATAATTTTTTTACAATTGTTGTTTTAATTTCTAGGTAAAAACACATCCATTCTAAAACCTCTGAACTTTAAAAGTCCGACATGAACTCTTTTTTTTTTCTAGGACACCAAAAACCTCATGTTCCCCAGTTAGTCCGACACACCCAAAAAAATTTTGGAAAATATCCCTCAAACATATGAAAATCATGGGAGAGAAAAATAAAAGCGAAGGAAAATGAAAAATTAGTTTCCCTGGCTTTTTTCACTTGAAAAAATGATAGATAGAATTATTATTATTAAGTAGGCTAGACGGGATTAAGTGATTAAATGAGTGTAAACAATGAACTTTTAGCCTTTTTTTACAAGGTTTTGTGTCCAAGTTATGTCCGACAATTTTGGAAATTTCATTCTTCAGTAATACGATTTTTCCAGATATTCACTTTTGATTTAAAGGGTTCCCTAATCACATTCAATATGCACATTAAACTATTTAAGATTTCTACTTTCTTCTTTAGGGGGGTTTTATGTGTGCAAGTCATTGGCCCAGTGTTTGACCAACAAGTGCAGACACAATTTCAGAGTTATTGGCATTTCATAGACGTTTTGGTAATTGGAGTCTATTTAAAAATTCCTTGGATTCCAAAAATAAAGTGGTCCTCTACCATTGAGAAGCAACAGTTAAAGACAATATGAATGTTGATTTTGGCTAAATGTCACAGAATTGGACCCACTGGAAATTAGCAAGTCAAAATTTGTGTCACCCGGAAAAACGGCCATTTTTGCTAAAAATTGGCCAAAAAAAATGAATTGTTCTCAAAATCAGTGAAATGGGGTTTTAAGTGCCAAAATATGAAAATAGATGGAATTTACCCTCAGGAAACATTTAAGTAATCAAGAATTTGACTGTTTTCAACCACTAAAATATTTTTTTCACACCGTGTCGTAACGTAAGTCAAAGGCTTGAAACGCTTCTAGCTGAAAGTGTATAAAAAAGTTGACACACACACGGACACACAGATGGACACACACACGAATAATGCGCCCATAAGGTATTCCCGATTACATCGAATAAAATAAGTGTAGGTGTCTGGATAGCTATTACCCTCCTGGCCGTATTGATTTAGTAGTCCTCATATTCCTTTATCAGCAGGAGAGATCTTTCACTTCTATTTACATAGTATAATCCAGGGAAGGTTGTACTCATAGTACATGTATTTTGGTTTAATCACCATATTAGGCTGCTAATTACGCGGTCTCTGGGGTGAGGTTTCCTGATGTGTTGTAATGGTTGACCATTTGAGGATGTTTTCCAGACAATAGGTTTTGACGGTGACAGCATTTGGTTTACTACCGAAGTATATACATGAAAAACAATAAGGGTTTCAATAAGCACCTTGTAAAACTTTGCAAGCTCCCATGTGATTATGAACAATATTATCAATGTGTTTTAGTTTTACTAAGCACGCTGCCATGTTATGATGTGTCGAAGTCAGCGCGACGCATTTTTGGCCTACAGAGCATTTTGCCATAAGGTCTTTTTTTTTTTTTTTTTTTTTTTTAAACAAAAAAACTTTTTTTTTCGTGAAACTTGGTTATCTCTTCAACAGATAAAAGAATGGCTCTAAAGGGCAAGTCACTTAATCAGAGTATCACAGGAAACTCTGTGGTCAACCAAGTGGGTTAAATAGGCAATACCTCTTGAAATTTGTAATGTTATGCTTTTCACAATTTTAATAGCACTTGCTAATTCATTCTGACCAGCAACTCAATGCCTTCAAGTGAGGATTAGAGTCCAAATCAGACATCATGCCTGTAAAATTTGACCAATCCCTTTTTATTAAGTTACTGCTGTGAATCGCCATAATGTCAGGGACAAGTCCAATCCCATTGCAGGGTCAGTGGTCCTCACATAAAATGCCCGCAGCTAAGAGGACCCATCCCAATCACTTTCACCACCATCAATCTCCCCATATCCTCTGTCACAGACCAATTCCTACTCTCGCACAACTCATTCCCCTTCTCCTTTGCAAACACATCCCTAGACTCCAGCACCGAACATCAGGTAAATTCTGCCCCAATTGAGCAGTGCCCGAAGGCATCTCTTTATTATGCGGTGATAAGATCTCCGCAAGTACATGACCGGTAGTTACAGTATCATGTTCCCAACCCATGCTACACTAGTATTGTGTTGCAGACATTAACAGAAAATCCTGGGTATTGGCTGGGCTTAAATGCACGTACGGCCAAGAGTACACCTTGAAAACGGCCTACCTATTTCGGAACACTTCCATACTACGAGCACATTATAATACTAAGCTTCAATGGGTAATTACAATCAATAAAAATTTACCACATGACGTCAAAAATTCAGCACATCAAGTTTTTATGTTCATTATTTCATCGTGGATTCTCGGCTAATTAGCTTTTGAGTAATTATGGAATGGTAGAAAAGGGAGAGGTTAAACATCGTTCATTAAATGGGATTTACATGGCCACCCAATCTAGTAAACCCTATAAGGATTCACATGTGATCTGCATTCTCTGAGCACTGTTGAGTGGCAGTGTTCAAAAGAGATATTCCTGTTACATTATATTTATAGCTTCAAAGAAAGCAGTAAATATCATTGACAAATGCACTGGAAGTATGCAGTGAGGAATATCAGCAATTCGCATATTGTTTTTCTCAATAATGCTCTCGCTCAGACAAGAGTAAGCCGACTAAAATTTGGTCTGAGCCAGAAGCATTTTGAGAAAACGAATGTGGATATTTAAGAAAGCAGTAAATAGCATTGACAAATGCACTGGATACAAGCAGTGATGAATAGGCCAGCATATTGTTTTCTCAATAATGCTCTCGTCCTGACAAATAAGGACGCTAAAATTGTCTGAGCCAGAGCATTACTAAGAAAACAATATGTGATGGGATTCACCACGAAAGCAGTAACATATCTTGCCAAAGGACTGAAAGTACCCACCATTGATGGAATATCAACAGATGGTTTCTCGACAATGCTATGCTCCGAAAATGTAGCGTCGTCTAATTTTACAATCCCAACAAAACCTGTTATAATTACTTATGTGAAAATTTTATATGATCTAAAAGTGCAAATTTCATGACAAAATTGAATCTACTCAGTATGGAAAGCTTAGTATGGGCAAGCTACAAATGTACTTCATTGTTTTGTAAAAGATAGGGAATAAAATCCGCTATTTTGGAAATATGTGGGAAGGAAGCGAGAGTAGGAGGATAATTGTGATTAGTTTGGCTATTGAATGAATCCATTAATATATTTCTAATACTCTGGCAATTTCGAAAAGAATGGGCACAAATTAGTTAGTTGAAAATTATTCCACAATTTATCAGATGTCTTTACTATACTCCAGATAAAAGTCTACCTTCTCAGAAAGAAATCTTTAGACACACAACTGCTCTCTTAATCCCTTCCTAACCATCCGCATTTATGAATCACCTATACAACTACACCACTTTAATATGGTAACACTGTAAGGACTGTATTGTTGCTGTAGTCAACCATGAATTCGGAGATGACCTAGTGACCGTTCTAATCCATGCTTTATGGATGCTGCAATCAACAATCAATGCGGAACAGTGGGTTGACCTCGGTGAATATTTAAGTCTATAATAGTTGGCAAACCAAGTAAATATAGTGTGTTAAGGCAACAATATAATTTGGAAAGCACCTTTAGTGGAGACGAGAGCTGAGTGGAGACAAAACAACTGTGGCACAGATATCTTCCCCTTCATTGCCCTTCCTATCATTAGGCCAAAAAAAAAAAATAGTGTCTCAAAGTGATGAGTGGCTTGAAAAGAATGCGGTATGCGGTATTTTTTTTTTTTTTTTTAATTTTTAACTCTGTGCTCGGCAATAAAAATATCAATTTGCAGGCGCCCACTGATCACTTTCACAAGTGCGTGTACATCTAACCAATGGTATCGAATTTGCCAGTCATGGCCGTATCAACATCAGCGATTTCCTGACTCAGATCCACACATGGATTTCCCCAAAACAAGATTTTCAATTGCATATCTGTAAGAGTTTTGTTCTTATCAGTTTTGTGGAGGATCCATTTGTGTAATAGTTGCAGATTCAACTTTAAATTTAACGAATCACTGTACCTCGTTACTTTCCTAATCACATGGTATAGACGCGATGTTGCAATTGGGACCTCCTGACCCTCGCAACCCGTAAATAAAGTGAGCATTGAAGTACACGTAAATATACCTGTTGAATGCGCGATTTGAACTGAAGCGGCAAGATTTTGCAAGGATCATATACAATGGATTGCCACATCGTCATAACACTTTAATATGTAATTTAAAATGTATTGGGGTCCTTCGTTGGATGTGCATATGCCTACGCTAAACATCCACGTTAGTGCCAGTTTCCACCCTGCAACACACTTTACCGGAAGTATATTGCCATTTATTTGGTTGGGGAAGTGGTTTTCACTTCACACGCTGGTGCCCAGTACGTATCGTCTCTGCACTCACTTCAACGTAAAAATATCAGTTCACACCGCCGAACGAGTCGCAGATTTTGCGTGAATCGTTCATTTTCAATTCACTTTTCAACAAAAATTCGGAGTTCATACTTTTTTTTTTTTAATTGCTTCAAAATAAAAAAAAAGTTCGCGGCATACCTTTTTTCAATTTTCGGCTAAAATTTAAAACGCTCACCGTCAGCCTTGAGACAAACCATTTTTTTTTTTTGCCTTATAACCAATGAAAATTGATATTACAATCTTGCTTGTAAAATTTTATTGTGCTCTAAACCATAAATAACGTCTCTTGTACAGAAACTAGCAGTACAGACATACAACAGACGTTGTTCCGAATAACGCCCCTGCGTCGAATAAACGCCCCCGTACGATGTTTTTGGGAGAAAAAGTCAGGGAAAGGAGTTAGCTCACCTAAATCGCATGATTTAATGGCCAGGACTGTCGTAATCCTATCTAATTGCTGTATGAAGTCATCAAGAGTCTTTCTACAAATTACAAAGTGATGTTCGTGCATTTCAGTTCATGTGTATAAACGACAATTCTGGACCCCCAGTAATCCTTTTATAAACTGTGTAGGTGATTTGTTTGGTGGGGATTTTTGACTTTCCCATTTTTGAGCTGTAATAAATCAAAAAACCCCCTTCATTTTGAAAAATGCACTGCCCCCGGGGCGTTTTATAGGAAACACTACGACGGTAGCCTCTGTGTTTTATGCACATGTCAAAATGTGATGAAAGGATATCAGACATCAATAGACAACTGTTTCTATTTAAAACCATAAACCCAACACGAAAGGCATTTAGATGATAATCCTGTTGTTTGTGATTTCCATTTTCCTTTTCCCTTTCCTTCCCCCTTTGATTATTAGTCCCGAAGTGCACACCATAGTCTGTACGATAACTGACATGGACCCTTCGAATAGGCCTACAAAAACTTGTGACCAGGAAAAAAAACAACGTTTTTCGTTATTAATTTGAAAGAAACAAGACTATGAAAAATATACACTATAGAGTCCTCATTCCAGTCTGATTTGAACTCTTCCCCCTCAATCACACTGAGCGGCAAGTGGTCAGCCTCAGCCTCGAAATTCGGTTCAATGTCACATGAGTCGTTCGCCACGGAGCTGAACTCCGGAAGTTCAAACTCTGGAGTGTCGCTCGAGTTTTTGGCCGTGTGGACGCCTTCGGAGGTTTTAAACGCCTGAGTTTTTATCAAGGGTCTGCGGGTGTTTATATATCCCCGTAAAAAAACTAGTGGTGAACTCTCAACTCCAATCACACACTCCGGATGTTTGGAGTGTCTTGCCTGTGGACAGCTTTCGTCGGTGGATAGTGCGCGGAGGTGGACCTCGCAAGGTCATCGTTTTTGACCAATTCCTGTGTTTGAATATCACGCCGGAAAGTGCCACGGCTTCCGGTATGGTGACTTCTGGTCTACCTCCCGAAATGCAAGGAGGAGAATGGTCAGGTGATGATTTCATAGTTTTCGACCATCGTGGACGGAAATTTGGATAAAGTAAAATAATTGGATTTAATTTCACCTCTTGAGTTTCAACCTTTGGAGTTTTGTGACCGGTGAACATGGCCTATGGAGACCCAAGCACTTTTAATTGAAACCCTTGAATAGTTTCAGGTTATTTTTTATTTTATTGACACTATCACGACCAAATAGTTACAGTCCAATACAAAGGCACACAAATAATCTTGTAATTACAAATCACCCAGAATACATGTTGGAGAGAGAACTTTGCAAAGAATACAAACTCTGCCTCTGTTCATGGCACTCTCGTTCATCCATATAGTCAATCCACTTGAAAATATGCTTATTTGCCCGGAAAAAATTCTGAGTTTATAAAGTAGTATGTAGGAGGGAGTTACATGTATGTAGTCTGTAAACATTTATAAATTGATCAAGGTATCAGAATGTCGAAACAAGTAGAAAACAATCTATGATACAACAATGGCTAGATTGAACTATAAACTAGATATCACACTTTGACGTTTATTCAAAAGCAAGCACTGTTAATAAAACGCAGTACTGGAATTTATGGCAATCATACTCAACTCTGAACAGACTTAGAAATTTGAACTGTCACTGTCAGAGAATTATGCAAATCAAGAGTGATTGCATCTGCTATATCAGATAACTTTACACCTAACATCTGAATAGTAAGTACATCTTAGCATACATGTGTTCGTCCTCAATTCAGTATAGATCCCATAAATTTAAACAATCCTGTTTTCCATCCAAGGCATCTTAAATATGCCCCGTTTCAATCATTAAATGATGAGCACTTATTCTAAGTCTACTAAATTAGCTGTCAAAGATCTACGAAACATCAGAATATAATACTCAACTCTCAATTGTCCTTGAAAAATACATACATGTACGTAGCTCAGTTTGGAGAAATTTTAACCATGATAATCCAAAAATAATCCTTCTGTTTGAATAAATGCAAACAGAAGGTGAAGTGGTAACATTGGAACCTCTGAATTAGAAATTTTGATGCCATCTTAAGAACTTGTACAACCTTATGCCAAGCACTCTCTAGTACACATATTGCATGTATGTCTCTAGCATAACCTGTGCATTATTTTCTAGCTCCTAAATGTCTCCATTTGTGACTGCAATTCACACCTGCCTGCATGTTTTCCCTACTTTATTTTAAAAATGTCTTTTCTTGCCCCAATTTACTCACATTTACATGAGTATATTAAATTTGGTTAAAAGGTGGCAGACTTCTTTATAAAGACGACCCAATAATATACACATCCATGACCCAGTTTGTCGGCATATCATAGTCCAACCTGTCTAGTCACCAAATATTGACAGAGAAAGAGAGAGAAGCCAAACCAACATTGAGTAATTGTACCATCATTACAATTTCTGTGTTGTTGGGCAAATTGGACATGATGGCTGTCTTTAAAGGTACAATGTACAAAATGTCGTAGTTGCTGGATAAACAGGCCTGTAGAAATGAAAATGGGGAATCTAACAAGCCCGTACTTGTGAAATCTTGATTATCGGGAAGGAAATTTGGCTTTTCATATAGAGAAATACATAGGAGATTATAGGAATTTTGGATCCTATTTAGGCAATATTGTTTAAAATTATCTTGCTACTTTCAGTATTTGTACAGGTTTACATTATTTACCTTTGTACTTACTGAAGTCTGAAATTAATAAGCTGTACACTATGTCTTAATAACAATTTTCAAAAATATTCCATTGTGGTAATTTTATTCTATCAAGTTGAACCAAGAGCAAAATGAGATGTGTGAATCATGCCCATCTATTGATATTACCGGTCTGTATTGATGTGATTTGACATATACGGCCATCGTCTGTGATATACAGCATCATGAAAACCTGTACGGAGAAATTACATTGGATTACCTTGGCTAAATTTGATCAGCGATATGTGAAATAATGATATTACAAGTTCACATTTATATCTTGCTTTTAAGGATAGGCCTAATCACTTTGAGGAGAAATTTGGTTAAGTTGTAATTCTCAAAATTATTCACTACTGCTTTAAAAGGACTTTAATTTGTTAAATAATGACGTTAAGTTAACTTAGTATTGTATTTTATTTTTAATTACCGTATTGTTCCTAAATAAAACGCCCCGGGGGGCGGTTGCATTTTTCAAAAAGGGAGGGCCGTCTTTCATTTTTCCCCAGTCAAAAACCCCCCCTTTTGAAAGTCGTTAAAAAAAAATCCCGCAAAAAAACATCGACTTGAACCAACAACGCTTATTTTCACTGATTACCAATAATACAAACGAATGAGCAGGGGATGCTGTTTTTGCAACCTTCACGAGGTCAACAGTTCCCATTACTAAATTAAAAAAAAAACTAATTACAAACTGTGCCAACAGCGATTATGTTACGGATTACGACAGTCGCGGCCATTATCGCACGTGATTTAGGTAAGCTTAACTCATTCTCTTGAATTGTTTTATTCCAAAAATTGTTAGGGGGCTTATTTTAGAGGCAGGGGCGTTTATTAGGAAAACAAAAACACGTGGTATTTTCAAACGATGATAAAAATTGCAATTTGCTTTATCAGGCTTCCTGGGGAAGCAGTAGTTGTTATTCACTGAATTGGTGTACCCGGAAAAAAAAAAAAAGGGGAAAAAGCTTAAAAAATTAAAATTGTTATAAATACCAACTCTTTTTTTTTTCAGATTTTCCCATAGTCACCTAAACCCACATTCTTTAGGGAAAATTTCTATTTTTTTCCTGCAAAACCTGAATAGCATTATATTTATTATATTAAACTTTTACTCAAAGCTAGCTACAAATCAAAGCCTTTTTTATGCCTACATCATAAGTCTTTTAATTTTGTTCTGCAGAATTGCTTTGGGTGGTGTTCCCAAAACATATTTAGGGTGGTAACCCCCATCCAACTTCATCCCTGACATGGAACTTTCACTATTTAAAAAAAAAAAACTGTTCCTGGATCTCTGATCAAATTTTTTAAGATAAAACCCTACTTCAATACAATTTGCTGTTAATTTTCAACTCCAGTCATTAACTTGCTGCTTGTTCATAAGAGTTTTTCTACCCAATACTACACGTACTGGAAATAGACCACTACTAGAACTGATCTGCATTTTTTCCAGATACGTTTTTTAATTACTATTTAAATTTATGTTAAACATGCAGCTTCTGGTTCGCCCGTCATAAACTTTGAGAAAACACCTTTCAATTAAACCTTCCGTCTCAAAGTGCATTTATTGGTATCATACAACATGACTAAGGAATAATGATGCACAAAAAAACTTATGATTGTCTAAGAAAGAACTTCTGCCGATCATGAATTACAATGTTAACCCCTTTGGGCCCCAATGCCACTATGGCTGCTCCGATATCAAATCAAAAGAACAAAAAATTTGCGTCCTCGAGGATGTCGCGCTCCTTATATTCCTAAATATATGTGTGCGGCTACTAGGTTTTTAACTTTTTTCGATTTACCTTTTTGGATACATCATCCCATTGCAAAGCTGAATGCTAACTGGTCTTTCCAGCAGAGCTGGGCTCTCCCCCCCTCACAAAAAAATCTTCCAACTTTCAAAAATTATACACTTTTATTAACCATAATATAAAAGTATATATTTGAAAACGCATTCAAATGAGTCCAAAGCAGTCAGTACTTAATCAGACATCTTTTACGTCAAGCATTTTGTTTGAGCACTGCCTGTATGCTATATATTTATCTAACCCTAACCCCCGTCCCAAACCCACATAAATAGCTGTCATCAATGTGGCAAGTATATAACTTATTAAATCTTTCATACTGCATTTTGATTTTTCTCAGTCCTCTTCTTTTCCTTTTTTTACACTTCTACACATTTTATCGCCCATATTCCCATCAGAGTCAAAGGCATCTCAAGAACAAAGGAATTTAATAACATCGATTGTTACAACAGATGACAAAACGCTTAAGTTCCAATGGGTGTCATTTACGGGAAATGAAAAACATTCAAAATGAGCCAATGTGTTTACTGAACCCCAACGAAATTGAAACACTGATAAGAACATCATTGAGATAACCCTATTCGGTCACGACACCAAATTCCACGGAGGGAAAACTACTCATGCACAAATAAACAAAACAATTTCAGATTTCCACAAACTTGAACAAGAGCACCAATGTTGCTAAAGCTTCATAAGAACAGTGTGTTGGAGCTTGAGTGGAGTGTATTAGTTTATTTGTTGCTTGTTAAATGTCACATTAACTCATATACAGGGTGACCAAAAACTTGACCCCGATTGTGTCCGCCCATGTTTGAATTTTTAATAAACATCTAAGATATGTGGTATCATTGGAAATCCTATGTCATTTATCTTTAAATTTGGCTGCAAAGATAATTTCCAATCTTACTAAGTAATATGCGCGAGCTAACAGTCTTTTGAATCAATCGTCCGCTCTATAATCATCATCCATGGATTCCCATTTGTATACACAGGTGCCACGAGTCAAATGACTCCCCAAAGTGACTGACAAGGGTATGTTCTCAGTTTATAATCAAATAAAGTGGTAATCTTCAGGGTGTAAAAGATAGTGATAATGGTAATTTTGTGTAAACACTTTGTTCAGATGTGGGATGATTGTTGGTCTACAAATATAGACAATACTTTAAACCTCGTAAAGGGTGTTGCGATATCTGTTCCTTCATATATTAGGATTCATTCAACGCCTCCAGAAACTGAGACAATGTAAATCAATTTAATTTATGTTCAATTATGTTTATGGGTTATGAGGATTTAGAACATTATAGAGGGATCGATGATCACTGTACTGAATTTTGTGGGGTTACATAACGTCACATTTATCTGCAGTCATAAAAGGCCGATTTGCCTTCTGGAGCACTAATTTGCCTCGCTGAACCTGTTCATTTATAATGTGAATCAGTTGACAGCGCAAAACAGACTACTTATTCAAAAACTTAGCTCTGTCTATACCTAACCGATACGAATATCTTGTGCAGCAATTAAAGTACAAGATAATAAGTTTTCAGATGATACCAGGAATATTTTAGATGTACTTACAATCCAAAGGCTCGGACACAAACGGGGTCAAGTTTTTTTTTTAACTCACCCTGTAGTTGGCCATTTTGTCTGCATATATGACCGCACCACATCAGTCCCAACTATAGCAAGTACAGCTGCCTTTTGCTTTGGTGGAGATGCAGTCTCATGCATAATGACATACATAGCACATATGTACACATGCATGAACATACACACCATATACACACATTCTTACATACCTACACACAAAAAAAAACCATACAGACACCAACAAACTCACCCCATACACAACTGGTACGGACATACAGAAATTTGGATTAGTATGTTCTTCCTGCACTCGTGTAGACGACACAAAAATAAGGTAGGGGTTTTACTTTTAAGTATATTATTTAAAAAGAAAAAACACAGTGCACTAATACAAAGTAGGTGCAAAGGGTAGGCTAGGTATGGCACATAAAGGTGGCCAATTAGGCTTTGAGTAACATGATCATGGTAAGGTTTTAAAGAATAATTGAAAGTCCAGAATCAAGATGATATCCGAGGGTCCACCTCCGAATGTGCTCACACCTATCTCACATGCGTTTCCTCTTTGAAGATGTTGGAATTTTCAGCTCCCAAGTGCCACTGTATCATAAGTGTCATGAAAATCGATCGAATAGGTGGATACACCACTCAATGTTGAATTCTGTACCATTCCTAAGGTCACAGAGGCTTCGTCAACATGTGGGACCCTACCAGGGGGGCGATTTTAATCTAAGTGCATATAAATTGATCGACATAGGTGGCTACACCAACATTTTATAATTACTGATCATTTAAGGTCACACGATGCACAACATGTAGGACACTACACAAGGGTTCATTTATCTAAGTGTCAAAAATCGCTCAACATATGTGGATAACCAACAATTTTAAATTTCTTAAACATTTTAAAGGTCAGAGTATGAGTGTCACCAACATGTGGGACTCACCCCCATGGGTCATTCTATCTAAGTGTCAGGGAAATCTATTGACTATGTTATCATCCCCCAAGCAATTTTATAATTCCTGACCATTTTAAGGTTCACATGAGGTCACCAACATGTGGGCCACTCCCCAAGGCCAATGTATCTAAGTGTCATAAAATGATCGACAATATGTGTGTGATACACCAATTGCCAATGTTATAAGTCTGACCATTTTAAGGTCACAGTGAGGTCCCCAACATGTGGGACATTACCCAAGAGTCTTCTACTAAGTGTCTAGAAATCAATCTACATATTTGATACACCAATCAATTTTATAATTCCCCCCCCCCCTGACCAATTTAAGGTCACCTGATGTACAAGGTCACAGGAGGTCACCAACATGTGGGGACACTACCAATTGGTCATTCTATCTAAGTGTCAAGAAATTCGTTCGAATATGTGGATACACCCAAGCAATTTTAATAATTCTGACCATTTAGGTCACTGAGGTCACCTGAAGGTCATCACAATGTGGGACACTACCCAGGCCAGTGTATCTATAGTGTCATAAAATCGATCACATCTGTGATAGACCAAGCATATTATAATTCTGACCATTTTAAGGTCACATAGGTCACAAGGTCCAGAGGTCACCAACTGTGGTACCATGACCCAGGGGGCCCATGTATCTAAGTGTCATGAAGATGACGACATATGTGGATATCACCAAGCAATGGTAATAATTCTGACTCATTTTAAGGGTCACATGAGGGTCTCCAACATGTGGGACATTACCCAAAGTCATTCTAGTCTAAGTGTTATAAATCGATCGACATAGGTGGATATACCAGCCATGTAATATATTCTGACGGCATTTTTAGGTCTCATGACGTCAGGGTTTAGCAGCACTCAGTTTTGAATGACCTGGAAAGTGCAAATTTTGAGGGTTCAATCGCACATTCTGGGGGTCCACTTTTTTTATTGTTCAAAATAATTTAATTGTGATATTAAATTTGTAGACTTTTGAAGTATATTTTATGTAACTGACAATATTATTTTTCTTTAATAAATGGCCAAAACCCAGACCAAAGAAAACTACACATTGTCTTTCTAGCTGTTTTTTTTTAATTAGAAAAACAATTATTGTCCACAAATCTATTGTTATAATTCAAACATGTAACTTTGTTTCTCAAGCTCCCCTCCCCTCCAATAAATAAAAATAAAACTAGTCAGCAATTTACAACCCCCACCACCCTCAGTTCTTGCCATACCCTTGTATCAGAGTGGGATAGTCAAAGGGGTGGCCGCAGCCTGTGAGGTGAACCAGGTCAAGTGGGTATTATGCTTTGGTTTCTGACCAGGCTCCACAAATGATTTATACAAAGCTATTTAGGTTACATTTAACTCTTTGAGTGCTACATTCATCATGGAGGTACTGATTTCATGGCTCTTTTAGTTTAAAAAAATAAACTAGGTGGCACATAAAAATGGATGTAAAGATAGATTTGGATTAATAAATGCTCATATCTATGTTTTAATAAAATATTTTCAAAAGAAATGGAGGTATTGGAATTATCAATTGGAATGGAAAACTTTGAGAATTTCTCAGCTGAAAACTCACTTCACGGGTTAATGATGAAAATAATATGAGCTACTGGTTCAGGACTGCCGGCCAAGAAAGAAAACTTATTTGGAAGTAATATTAATAGCCATAATATATGTAATAATGATCTGCCTTATACACTTGTTGAAATGACCGCGAGGAGGGATATGATATACCTGGCATCTCTGTTCTACTTTTGAAATGAAACAAAAGGCAACCTTGTTCAACGCCATGCCTGCTGAAAGTCGGCAGTTCCAAAATGTTTAAATCATGGATAGCGGGACTTGCTGATCTGGGGGTGATTAGCATGTACCTGTATTTGGTGAAGTTTGCTGGATGTCAAGAAAAGGCAAACAAATTGAATTAATTACCTGAAGACTGATGTTTTCCCGATGTTTTTCTTAAACCACAAATTCTACAATTTGATCAGATTTGCCGACATTTACGCAACTTAGCATGGTACTCGTTGGGGTTTGATGACTATATTTTTCAAATGCTATCAGCATCGGACTGCTTCCGAGACTGACGTTGGATTCACAAAACCTACTCATGTTGTGGAGAACTCCAATTGCACAAGACAGACGGTCATTTGAACTATAATCTTTAGTTTGGAAGCTTATTTTTTTCCAATATTTTCCCCCGATATTTTGTTAGCGTAAATTGTTCTGCGCTGTGAAAAGTTTTTCTGGGACAGGCGGTCCCGCGGTCCCGTGGAGTTTGTAGGCATGCTGATGACATCTCCGGGAGACAATAGTGGCGGGGATTTTCCCAATAATTTGTCACCATGTTTATGAACTTTCCTTAGGCGCAATAGAAATGAAAAGTAACTGTAAATTTCTGGCTTTATGCAACGCGAAGTGGCAAATTCATCATGGACTTCTATCATTTGCTCAGCTGATTGTACGTTTTAAAATGTCATACTTGATGAAGTTCGGGGAGTGAGTTTTTCGGGGATTTTTTGCGGCGTCGCAGACTGCGACGCGTTAGCTCATCAACTTAATTTATGCGTCCGAAAGGGGCAAAAGAGGCGTCCTAGACGACAAAATGCAACTTAGTTCTACCCAGCCTGCAATGACGTCCTCAACATGTGGGACACTAACCAAGTGGTATTGTAATCTAGTTTCATGAAATCAATCGAATTATGGGGGGTTGAGACTGTACACTTGATTTTTTCCACCTAATAGGGTAGTGTGACACTTGCGAGCTAAACTTGATCAAAATTGAAGGGAAGGAGACAATTTGTAACCTCTCTTCAAAGCTCTGATACGTTATCAGAAAGACAATATGAATAAGGTCATTTCAATTTGTTTGTCTTACGTATTACTTTGATACGACGGGCCCGAACCTGCATGGGTAGAAAAATACCCCCCTTTTATTATGCCGTAATTGTAAAATAACGGGAATCCCCAGGTGACGTCCTACTTCAAAACATATCCACGGTCTGGAGACGTCGTGATTTCTTCGCGGAGTCCCGTATACTGCGATTATTATACACAGCCGAGAAAGCTGAGAAACTGGATTGTGTCATACCAAGTTTTAAAACCTAATTTTCATGTATTCGTAATGTTGCCATGCTTGAAACTGGAAACCTATGGAATATGTCGCGGTATCATTAATGGCCTTGTGGTGTCTATGCAGCGGACCACGGGCCGGTGTTTGCTAATTATAACTTGCGATAGGATTTTTAACCTGCGCGAATTACCACACACGATTTTGTTTGAGACAAAATGTGAAAATGTCGTATTTTTTAATAAAGAGTAGAATTTTCAAGAAAATAGGTTTTCCCCTTTCATTTGATACCAAGATGGACAATTGATGCGGAAAACTGCCGCAATTTCGAGAGTGAATGGAGCTTCGAAAACTAAACCGGGATCTAACCCCAACGCCGGCGTGGGTTCGAATAAATCCAAAAACTCTTCTCGGTAGCAGCAAAAAAAAAAAAAAACGAAGCGGTTTAAAAAAACCCGTGCCTTGCCGCTTGCTGTTTATCAATTCGTGTTTGCTTGTTTCATTTCAGCACAGATAGGTTTTAGCTGTGATGCGACTTCTGGGGTCACGTGTTGTCTGTGATGAACCTTTGGGCAAACTTGGTGACAACAAGCAATGTTATAAATGCAAATGGAACAGCCATTGCCGTTAGTTAGGGATGCATCTAAGCTAACCAAACAGGACGAAAATTTGTAACTCTTGCAACCTTAATTCGCTAAAACACCATGCATATAGTAGACCATGGAAGTTAATAATAGTATAACAATATAACTTCAGTCTAGAACGCAGGGCTGAAATAAATATTATTTCGAAATCGGACCCCTTTTGTGAATTAACCCGTTTATAACATATTCACGTTCAACTCAAGTCTCATCTCGCCCCAGAACCCAAAAACACCCTATAAGTACAAATGGTTCGCTCCATAGTCGTGACCTGTTCGCACGACAATATACCAAGGCCGGACACAACATTACAAATCGGCATAACTTGTTTCGAAACTCATCACAAACTCTCTCCAATGAGAAAAATAGCTACCAGTCATAATACAACAATTGTCTAAGAAAGAAGACAAACTAGGCACAAACCACCAAACAAAACATTACCTGCAGACAGGTACGTCAGACGCAATCGCACAGGACTCCATGTTACCAAACACCACTCCAACCCCCAAATATAAAATGGTGGCGCTCTCCACAGTTCGCGTGTCCTTTTAATGAATATTCATTTAAACACACAAAGTGACCTGCCGGGTCCTGCCCACATGACGAACTTCATACAGGCCATACACATAGCACCCTTTACAACGTATTGCTTGTACTGAACTACATAAACACAGAACAATCATGCATGATTCTTTGGTTCTGTCATTTGAAACGCATATTTGATCTAGGTGTCCGCTATTAAAATCAAGCGCTTACAACGGTTGCGTTCGTATACAACAACAAACACACACGTGAGTATTGACTTGGTATCTTGGGTACGTGGTTACACATGCGACAAAAACAGCCAAACAACAAAAACAAACGCCACAATTAACACACTTCTAGGCCGCTTTTGCCTACGAAATTCATCACCTTGAAGAGCACATACCACACTTCACCACAAGTTGAACAAATATGGCTCAACCGATGCAAAGGAGAGAGATTTTTCGCACCTGCTCTGCCGAATCGGCCTGATTAATAGGCTCACTAATGAAGCCAAAAATAGGCCCGTGGGTGCTAAGGAGTTTCCTTTGAAAATGGACAAACCACTAACATACCCATACAGGTAGGGAAAAATAGGTTAAAGCAGAATATAAGTACGAAGCCACGAAAAGCTGACACTGCTACACGTCCCCTTATTTAGGCTAGGACTCCTAGTTCTTTTTATTAGTTGCTCATGTGACTAGTCCAGGAACCCGTCTGACCCTTTTTAGTATTAGCGCCACGTTGGCCCTGACCTTATTAATAAGGGAGTACAGACTGCCTGGTAGTGATTATGTTACAATCACTGCACGGCACGGCTACTGAGATTATTTTTTATAAACGACGGTAATAGGTGAACATCATGATTTGATAATGACTTGCACTTTGGGCACATTTCTTTCTCATGATCCTTACATACAAGCCACACTTAAACAACGCGTCCTGTTCTGTTGCAGTATCCCTGCTGCTGAAATGAGAAGAGGGGTTTTAATTTTTATACAAAAATATATTTTTACTGTTCAATTCAAGTACCAGACAACTTTTATCATCACTTTAAAAAAATCTCTAATTTGTTCACTTATTCTAGCTTTTGCCCCATATCTCATATTATATGCATCATTAGTCTACTCAATAACATACCTGTAGATGTCTAGCATTAACCCCAATACTAACACATCAGCAAAAAC